>LQNK01000322.1:16903-36849 GCA_001586405.1 Phoebis sennae | reverse complement strand
TTCTTTTATTGGTCATTGTATACAATTCTATAGCAAAATTCTTCCAGGTATAACTAAATTATGTCAACTATAACTATAATATTATATAACTATAAATTATTATGTCAAAATTAAAAACTGTAATGAAAAATGTTTTAGTTCAAAAAACATGCTAGATAAGGATTCTTGGCATATGTCAGTTTCCTATGTATATATGTATAGTTGTAAGATTGTCAGATATTATGTATTTTATGAAGATGTAAACTATAATAACAAATCAAAGTGGCCATTGAAACACGTTACTAATACGGCCATTGAAACACATAATTCAAAAAAGCTTGTTGTAAGCTTATTCGAAAAAAAGAAAAGATTATTTATACGTTTGATTGATTTACTAGGTCAACTAATCAATTAAATAATAATATTTATACTTTATGTTCAAGTATGTAGTGCGGGTCTTTAATATGTACTGATATGAATAAATAATTAAGGATTGAGGGAAAGTAATCCAAATATAATAAAAATTGCAGTGTCAGTTGTCAATATCACTATTAGATATCAACAAGAAAAAATAAACTGTTAAAAACTCACCTCATGTGGTACTATCTGTAAGGCAATTACATTCCTTATCAGTTCCTCATGTACATCTTATTCTTAAAAGCAATTTTCCACAGCTGATGCACACCTGTCTATGACCAACACAGAGGGAGCATTTTGCTGTTTGCTAGTTGGATTTCTTATATGATTCCAAGCTGCAGTCCAACACGCGTGACACACAATACAATTTTTCTATCTATCTACTGTCACTAAAAACTTGAACCTAAAAAAAGGTATTATGATACAAGTGTCACTTTTAACTCAGTACAAAACAGTTACTCAAAGGAAGACATGAAACATGATGACATTCATAAGTAATAACTATTTAGTATTTACCTGCTGTGCTTGAACCCATTGTTGTATTAGATTGCGGACTTCGGCAATTTCCAATGAATGTCTTCGCATATTCTTGAGATTTAAACAACAATTTACGCAGCGTAATGGAGATACTGAGGCCTGGGAAGAACTTTGGCTGGTGTGAGAGCTGGAGTCATCAGTAATTACTGATATCGATTCCAGGTTCGTGCCAGAGTCGTCAAAAGAAACAGAATCGGGATCCATATTCAGGCTGCGGTAAATTATAGTGTAAGAAGATTATCAGAGTCTATTCTGATAGCGTATTACTGTTTGGAAACAAATCCACTTGTAAGCGAAAAGTCGAAAACAGTAAATCACGTATTTTTAAAATGATAACGAAGGCTAGCTGTCATGATATTATGTCAAATTCGATGTTGCCACATAATAAACAATATCGAAATATCAATATCGATTGTTTTCATACTATCATTCGATAAATAATAATATAATTTAGCCGCTTTTAGTTCTTTACGTTTTAAAAATACATTTTGTTTTAATTTTTAAAACTGGATTGATCCAATCTGTTATGTACAGTTCGTTGATAGAGTTAATGAAGTTACTGGGCTTCGAAGTTCTATATTGGGCTCAGAGCAATCTAACTGTTGGGTTAGCTATTTATGTAATAGTTTTAACGTATATTATAATATACATTAGAATATAATCAAGTATTTTCACAAAATTAAAGTCATGATAATTGAAAGATTAAACAATAGTCTTAGCATATCTCCTTTTAAGAATTCATTCAATGTAATAAATAAATTAAAAATTTATTTATTTATTTAATCGTTACTATAGCATCATTAAAAATACTAGGGGAAAATTATAATATTATCAACATCGTAATAATTATATCAAAAATAATCGATTAAAATAGAATCGATGATTTATTAAACGAAATTATTAACTGGCAACATTTTCTATATTATTTTCTACGAATTAATGAAAGGTGATTTTCCTTAATATCAATGTTGTTTCCGGTACTTTTTTATGAAAAAAAAAAACCCGAAGTTTTAGGAGAATTTGGATAATAACATTTTTAAACATTTATTAAGATGTTTTTTTTTGACAAAAACATATTGTAGTGCCGTCTTGGCCGGAATCAGGCGTTTCCCTTTCAAAAGTTGTCACCTAGTGATTATGGAGCACTATTCTACTATGTAAAACATAGTAGTAATATAAATAAATTAGTAAAATTTTGAAACTACTGAATAATCTGGTTTTTAGGCAATAACAAGACATTTTTCATGATGTTTGCCATTGTGAAGGTATATACTCGTATGAAATATAGATGGAGATATATACAGGAGCGCCTTCGGCTGATGGGCCAGAGTGGGGAAAGATAGTTTATTGGTTTGGATTATGAAAAAAGTATGTAAATAATACATTCTAGATAGATCTCTAGAAAAGTTGCGGGCGAGAGGGGAGGGATCCTGCTCTACCTTCCTACATTTGGCGACATTAATTTTTTTTTAATGTTAAAGTAGGCAAGCGGGGCATGCGGTTCACCTGAAGTTAAGTGACTGACCGCAGCCCGTGAACATCTACAACATGGGAGTGTCGCAGATGCCTTTGGGGGGTGGTAATTACACCAGTGCGAGCTTGACCCAATCGTGTCAATCAAATGCTCGGCTTCCACTCTTTTTGCTGAAGATGTAGTGCAGCAGAATTACCCTCTGTCGCCTCTTACGACACCCAAGGGTAGAAATGGAGTGGCGACACACGTATTCTAACCCGTCGCCACACGGGTAAATTCTCATTCTCAGGCTACGATTCACCTGGTGTAAAGCGATCTCCGCAGCCCATAAGCCAGCCTGTTGCAATACTGTACGTGGGAAGAGATACCCTATCTGACGTTACAGAAAGTTGTTTTACAAAAAGCAGACGATATTCGTGTAATAGCATAGGCAACCCCAAGACATTCGTCCTGGTTTTATTGGCTTCCGTTTACATAGGATATTAGAAGCATGGCGCCCAAAGGTCTAGTTATTTCTCATCTGAATGTAGTCGCAACTCGACTTCACTTCCCTCAAAGCGACTGACCCTATTTTAGTTGACACTTCTTTTTACAGACCTTGTGGCAATATAATATATATAATAAGCAAGGTTTAAAAAAATATTTTCCGAAAAAAATTGCTTTTCGATACACACTATGATAAAAGCGAAGTCTCGTGTTCCAGATGTTGAATCCATTTAACTGAACAACTTCTTTTTAGAGGCAAGAAGTAAATCAACCTATGTCAGACCGAAATATTTCTTTATTTCACGTCTTTACTGGGGATCGAACCTAGGACCTCTCTGTTGTAACGCTTATCGTGCTAACTACTGAATCAATGCACATTATGTATTAAATATCGAAGTAAAAATATGATAAAATAAAACACAATACTCGATTTTCAAATATATTTCAGTAATCAAAATATAATAATAGGCTTACATTAATAGTTACAAATCGTATCTCATGGCGCAATCGTTAGAAATACTGAAAAAGGAAAAAAAAAACAACCGACTTTAAAAGCTTTAGAAAAAAAAACTCGTTTACAGCCGAAATCAAAAACATATTTACAAGCCAAAAATTACAATCCCAATACAGTTTTTACATACAAATTGAGTGCACTTATTCACATTGTGGATTCGCTTATTTTTAATTTTTCGATAATAAATAAAACATTAAAGCCACTGGCAGCACAATGACAGGAGCGAGCCGCCATCTTGACAACGTCAAACTTCATCTGTCAAATCTGACATTTGCTGTCATATTTTTTTTTAAACAGCCCCTGTCATTACACTTCCAAACTTAACCACTATAGTGTATTACTTATATTGTGCATCAACATCTTAAATTTAATTTAAATTAAAAATAAACTTTCCGTACATACATTTATTTCGTTATATTTTCAATTCGACATACCTACATTATTATCTTCATAATATCCTGTACTTTAAAAATGTGTTACGATTACAAAATTATATATGAATAAACCGGCTATATATGTACAATAGTCATCTCGGCTACGTTTTTTAAATATATTTTTAGAAATATTTAGGCAAGCATCGATAATTCTTAAACTATCCAAACATAATACATAACAAAAAATTAGAAAAATCATGAGGAACTCTTGTCTAGTATGTACATTTTTTAATTCTTAAAATATTTTATATCACAAATAAAATTCCAAACTATTATATGAGCAATTATATTTAATACTACTATTGGTCAGGATTTATGATTAGCAAATAGTAAGCGTTAATAAACGAGAAATTACTAAAATTCAAAACTGTTTATTAATATGTCTGTATAGCCCGCCATTAAAAAATCTAGCTGTCACAAGTTAAATACACAGTCACAGGTAAAATTACAACGTAAAATATTAGTAAGCATTTAAAATTATATGGAAAATATTTTATGAAAACATTTTCAAAACAAAAAAAAGACTATCTTTCATTTAAACACAATCATTAAATGATCGAAATATCAAATGTTCCAACTTTTAGTATTAGTATCAACAAAAAAAAATACCGGCAAAAAAAAAACACTCAATAACTCACTGGTTTAAGACAAGAAGAAAAAATTTTAGATGTACAAAATTATTGTTCCCATTCATGTTAAAAAAACAGTATATTTCGCAAAATTTTCAACTTTTTTTAAAGTTTTTTTTTTTAAATTTGCGAAACATACTCAAAACAGGACACAATGGCTGAGCGTTCTATATTTTATTCTATCTAAACATACCTATAGCGTACACTTCAAAGCGTGTTATTTCTATATATTTGTCCCTAATTTATAAAAATGTTTTTTGATAAGTATTGAGCTTGGTGATTTATTAAAATAGCTGCGTTTTACAACCTTAAGTGAACTAAGTTCAAAAAAATTTTTGACATTTTAAATGAACAGGACAATCAAAATTTTGTCTGTCGTCCTATTTGGTTCTACCAATAGATTTACGAATATAATATATCGTGAAACTAATTACATCTTTTTTAATAGAAATAGAACCGAATAATAGGACCACTGGATTAAAAAAAATGTTCACCACAGCTTAAGCAAGACAACGTTATAAAAATTGTTTTTTTTTACTATATTTACATTCATCACGTATTCCATACAATATTATATATAATTTATAGGAAACACGGTCATACATACAAAATTTTAATGTAGGCGTTTTAACACGAGCGGTTAAACGCGGCGATTAAAAAAAGGTCTAAACATCCGAGTGATACTTATTTTTCTTACATAAAAGAAATTGTTACGTAAATGTGTGTTTTCTTTTCTATAAAATATTTCGATAAATATTCTGATAATGAACGTAAAACAATTCACAAAGAGAAGTAACTATGACGTGTCATATGTATAGAAAATATATTTATTGTTGATAACGTATTTCATTTGATACATGATGTGCATTTCAGAAATAATCACTCCAAAATGGTGTTTCATTTCAGTGTTTCCAATTTTGTTTTTGTGTTCATTATATAAGTATCATTTCATAGCTATTTCAATTTGCAAGAACTTTCTGATTTAATGATAGTATTTACCAATATTTTCAATTAATCAAATCAATAAATAAATAAAAAAAACATAAATTTCGTGGCATTTTTGTAAATTTGTAGTAGAAAAATAAATGATACAAAAAACAGCGTAACAATTTAGTCTCATACGCTGCCCATAATCGCCGCGTCGTAACCGCTCATGTATAAAACGCCTTAAAATCAAAGGACAATTAAATCGGTATTTTACAAATAATCTCGATGTGAGAAAACTTAGCTAAGTGTTAATATTACAACACTGGAAATTTCCCGCCATTTTATCACAATAAAGCAACACTAAATGCGCTATTTTACTTTTTTTGGATTTACCTGATCTTAATTATTTGCAAAAATGCATTTTCCCCATATTAAAACTAATTTAAAAGCAAAACTGCCATCAAATTGATAATATTTAAAAAAATAAAATAAAAAAAAAACATTTTTTCATATATCAAAAATGTGTCTTTTTGTTACTCGTCTAGCCTGTAATCATCAGATCAGCCTGTGATCACTGGAAAATACCCGCCAACAAAAACAAAATGGCGGCCATTAAATGTAATGACATCATCTTGAAAAAAATAGGGGATAATTTGTAGATAAAATAGAAGCCGATGGTAATAAGTTAAGGAATTTAACATTTAAAAGTTACAAATTTCCAAGAACTATATATACCATTATAACAAAAAAGATGGGTACAGCCAATGACATATTTTAATGTATAGTCACAGATTAGAGAATAAAAGGCAGATGGAGTGTTCCGCAGACTCGAGTGACGCTAACTACACGTACACGTGCATCTGTGTGAGTGAAATTTGAATATTTCGAAGCCCTCGTAACGTGTTGTGACAAAGTAAACATACATTTTTGTATTTGCTTTTGAAGTTTGTATTTGCTTTTCGGCTTCACTCGAGTCTTCGGAACCTCGACCTTCGACCTGTCATCTTTTGACAATCACTTCATAGTTGACAAACATTGAAATACTAACATTTAAAATTAAAATAAAATTATTTGAAAATATTAAAAATGTTGTATTTATTTTCTTCCTAATAGTTCGTGCATTTTCAAAATACACACGAAGGCATTTTATAGCTTTCTGTCGTAACCGTTGCTATGTAAAGTTCTGTCGACAATCGTTCGTAACCAAGGGAGTGTGGATACACATGTGTCAATTTGAAATCTCAAAATTAGCGAGCCAGTAACATATCTATAGTTATATAATATCATTGGGTACAGTAGGTAATCTCATGTATGTACTTTAAATTGAATATTTATACTCCACGATGGCGTAAGGGCTGAGTCACAGATTAGAGAATAAAAGGCAGATGGAGTGTGTAGGAGACTTAAGTGACGTTAACTACTCGTAATCGTGCACAGCTGTGACATGTTACGTGAAACTTGACAAACGTTTTTGTATTCGCTTTTGAATTGATTTGCTTTTCGGCGTCTCTCGTGCCTTCAGCGCATTCCATCTGCATCTCTCTAATCTGTGGGCTGATTACGTTTGTTGTAATGTTATCTAGATTTTTCGATTTATTGTTAAAAATAAAACAGGAAAAACATTTAAACCAATAATAACGAATATTTCAAGTTGCACAAAATTTGACAGACGTGTCTCAATCGGATGACACTTGAGACTGGTCCAATGTCGCTCAAAGTCAAAGTCGAAGTCTATTTTTCAAACAGACTTTGACTTTGAGCCTTTCGAGGCGCTTTTAGAAGTTAGAAACTATTTGTATTCATCAAAAGTATCTATGGGAGCATTTTAATTGGATATTTTCTTATGAAAGCCATATTACGAGATCTGTGACTATTTTTTGAAAGGTGTTTGAGACAAGCTGAGAAGATATTATGTCCAGCTTTAAACCAAAGTTAATAATTTAAAAATAATTAATATATCGAGCATACCACAGTATTGTACCATCCCATCTTGTTCGGAAAGAAAAGGAGAAAACTAGTTTCTGAAAGATTCTGTACGTCGTGTGTATTGTTTGTTTGTAAGAGATAATGAAAAAATTAGTATTGCATCAGCTTCTATTCACTAATTACCCCATATTATTATAGCGACAGTAAAAGATTACAGCTGGTATAAATAGTATATGCATGCTAGGGAGTGACAGCACGTCTTGCTTTTTACTGATTTTGACAAACAAAATTAAAAGTCGGGTGGATGTTTTTTGGAATAAATAAGTGAATATATATTTTTTGTATTCTTTTTGGGAAATAAACTCTTTAACCTTAATAAATAGGGGTTAATAGTGAATGAAATAGAAACCGATGGTATAAGCAATTAAATTTAATTGTAGAAGTATTACTGTAATTAAATTTTAGTTTTTAGCCTCATATTATTGGATCGATTTGGATGAAGTTTTGTAAAAAAGGAATGACATGGGATAGTTTTTAACCCGAAAATTTTACAAGAACGGGAGATGAATCCGCGGTTAGACAGTTTATTTTATTTATGAATTTATTTTGATGATGTTAATTTTTACCTTATTTCTGTAATATCTGTAATGAATTTTCAGAATTAACCGTTACTCTGATGCATGTGGTGTTATAATTTATCTACACTTATGAATGTCACGTTTATTTCTATTTTCATATCCAAGTAAGATGTCATCCAAGCAATTGTGGGTTGGTAAATAAATAAATAAATATCCGAAAAGATTATCTCCCTTTGAAATAAGGTGCATATATAATAATTTTTATTGATTATTTTGAATTTTCATTTTAAACTGTTGATTTAAATTGACAATGTATCAAACCTCCTTGAACAATAATTTGCCAAATATTTCTGTCTAACAATCGTCACTATGCCATTGGGAGCTGACAATCAGCGCTGCGAGTAACGTAGGAGCAGCATACGCTGAGATTCCCTTTCATACCACACTGCTACTTGTGTGTAATTAAGTGATTATTTGCGCCTAATTCTGTGTGGTTTTTGAACAAATCTTTCTTTCTTTTCTTTCAAATATACACAGGATGTATCCAAGAGCGCAGGAGGTATTATTTTATTTTATTTGAAGGAACACCATGTACATTTAAAGAGAAAAAAAATACATATTATGCATGTATCAACTCAGATTTTTAATATTAAGTAAAGTTCGTGACGAAAAAAAAATTTATTATCTTCATCGGCTTCTGTTTCATTTACCTATTACCCTCTATTATTTAAAAAAATACAGCAAGTATAATTAAAGCAGGTAAATCCGCCTACCACTCGCTGCAGTATCATCTGATGCAGGCCAGCGCGAGTGACGTCATCAAGATGGCGGCCGGCGTCAGCTTGTGCGCGAGGCTGTTGTATTTGCTACTTTGCTCGCAGGTGCCTGGAAATTTAAATGAATTAATTAAAATATAAAAGTCAAAGTCAAAGTCAAAATGTTTATTCTCCAAATCAGCCTCTGTCGAGGCGCTTTTAGAATGAATAAAATAAAATATATTAATTATTTAGGTGTAAATGACATTTATATAATTAATATATTTTTTTATTTACCACCGATTCGGAAGGCTGTCTCTACCGAGAAGAACCGGCAAGAAACTCGAGTAGTTGCTCTTTTCAAAAAGCTTCGATACAATGTGTAATTGTTTACAATCATTTGAATTTAACGGAAAATCCAACTTTCCTGTAATTATTAAGGAGATGTTATAACCCATGGATTTTTATCATCCGTGAATTGATTAATACTATAATAAGATTTTTGAACTAGAACCTTTTTGATATAAGTTTTAAATTTACTGATATTTAATTCCGTTACGCTTCGGGGAATCCTGTTATACATTCGTATACCTTGCCCCATAAATGAATTTTTGACTCTAGCAAGCCGAAAAACAGGCATTTGTAGTTTATGTTTGTTTCGCGTATCGTAGTTGTGACTATCACCTATATACTATGTGGTACATACCGTTAGAAGTGAGGTTGTAGTGTGCGTCGGGTCGCCGGCTGCGCGCGCGCTCGCACGTGGCTCCCACCGCGCTCAGCCATACGTCCTGACCGCGACTCGCTGCAAACAAATACAATAAATATTCTGGGACATTTAACACAACGCCATCTAGTGCCAAACTAAGCTAAACTTGTACTATGGAAACTAGATAACTGATGGACATACTTAAACATACTTTTTTTTTGTAAATACATACATAATATAGATAAATTAACATCCACACATGACAGTAGAAAATTACAATGTTCATCACATCATAATTTTCTGCTCGTGGAATTCGATCCCACACCCTCCGGCGCAATAGACTATTGCTGAACCACTGCCAATCGGGCCGTCTCTATTTAATTATTTATATCACGTAATTGACAAAACGTGTCCTTTAATAGGAGGACATGAGAACCATAACGGCCCAATTTTTTTTTAAATATTGAGTCTATTATTTAATCCAGTTAAAATTGACATCTTGACAAAACCAAGATGGCCTAAAAGGGATAAAATGTTCATTAGATAGCAACAAAATTACTTTTATTAGCATAATAAAAAATCACACTATTGATATATAAGGTGTTACATAGCTAGCGTTTCATTTACAGGACATTCAGAACATGTACCTAAACATGTAAAAATAATGAAAATTTTCGGGATTTATTAATTTAACATGATTTACATTAATCAAAATCCTTTTCGAATGCCTACGTCATAACATCTACCTGCAGCAGAATTTCAGAATTTCATTTAAAAAACTTTTTTTTTTATTTTATGTTTTTTCTCTGTGACTCACCGTTAGCTACTTTGGTGGTGTAGACGAAGCAGAAGGTGCGAGGATGTGAAGAGGAGCGCGCGAGCGGCGCCGCCACCACGTACCCGCGCGTACCTTCCTGCCAACTCCCGTAGCAAGTGTACACTGCAACAAACACACATATTTCATATACTACTAGCGACCCGCCCCGGCTTCGCACGGGTGCAATGCTGATATACTAAATACGCTACAGAAAAACTGTGAACGTTGTTTATTGTGGGATATCCATAAGAGATAGACATATACCATCGCGGAGTTTTCTGTAGACCTTTTCATTGTGTACAATACTTAGTACATTATTTTGATAAATCTCGTAGGATTCAGCCTGCGTTTGTTTGCAATGTAAGCGGAAAAAATGTAATTATTTGCGACATCACATTAGAAACCTCAAAAATAACAGTATTTGTCCACTATTTAATGGATGATATTATACATAAAAGCCTCCCTCATGAGTTACTCTATCTATTAAAAAAAACCGCATCAAAATCCGTTGCGTAGTTTTAAAGATTTGAGCGTTCATAGGGACATACAACATGACACATGACAGAAAAAGCGACTTTGTTTTATACTATGTAGTGATTTACACACACACACACACATACACACACACACATACACATACTCTCTCTCAGTAAAATCTATGTATTATATCGGAGAGGTGGAGGCCAGGAGACCTATCACACAGGATTTACCTAGTTTAGGCTCCTGACTCCCACAAATTAAATTACTCATTAAGTGTAATAGATATAAATATTTATAAGCAACCAATGTAACTATTTATAAGTAACCAATGTATCTATTTTTATTATTATTATTATTTATTTATTTATTTATTAAGGATCACAAAAGGACTGTTACATAACAAACTTACCTCTATGGTACTTTACAATTAAACATGGCGTATGCACATCCATTTATAAGTGACCACGGCTTACACATAGTATATAACCTTAACTAGGGTTTACAAAGTTTTGTTTTATTATTAACAAATTTTTATTAATTTCATATAAAGTAACCTTATATTTAAGACATTATTCGCTAGGTGCAAAGTAGGTGGAGGGGAACCGTGAATCGACCGCAGCGCTCGCCGTGTCACAAAAAGCAACCTACAGCGGACCATTTGTCACTTTTTACCGTTTATTTCTTTAATCAAATAATATAGACAAATAATATTGATATAGATTTAAGTAGGAAACTATTAAATTATCGATATACCATTGGAAATCATTGCTTGTTTGTTGTTTTTCGTAATGACAGTAAGCAATTTGACTATTTAGTTGTTAAGCAGTTTAAAATATGGTACATAAAATTAAAAGTAAAGAACAATAGGTAAAATATTATAAACAACGGAATAATAGCGCGCTTACGGACGTAAATTGTCCATCTTTCTTGCCGCTTTTCGAAAGCGTCGTTTTTGATACAGCGCATTGAGCTTGAACGCTACGTTCAGAAACAAGGAAGAATCATGGCGAAAAACACAGGCCGTTACAACATTTATTATTTCCAGGAATATAAAATGATGTGAATATCGAGGCACTTTAGCTCCTTAATAACACGGATATAGTGAGACTGAAAAGAACTAAACCTTTTAGTGTAGTTAAAATATAATAATAAGTGCAGTGTAAAGAACACAATATAGCAGTAGCTTTCTTGAAGACTATTAATAGAAATTTAAGTTAGAATTAAATTGCTTATTAGCCAACACCGTTAGATTTCATGTGGGTTATGGCGATAGAGGGTAATTCTGCTGCATAACATCTTCAGTAAAAGAGTGTGAGCCGAGCATTACATTAGCCGAGCACGATTGGGCCAAGCTCGCACCGGTGTGCGTCCCACCCCCCAGCAGAAGACCGGCGTGAAGCAGTATTGCACTGTGTGCAGTACGGTGAGCGGGGTTCCGGAGGCCTGTATTCCCATCCCATTCCTCTCCCGTCCTGTTTAAGTCCTCTCCGAACTTCCTATCATTAATCCTCTCCTTATCCCCATCCCTTCCCTTAGAGCAAGGCATCTGCGTTATTTCATGTTGTAGATGTTCATAGGTCTGTCTTAGCTACAAGGCCAATATATGTAATTTTTTGTAAATTAGTACTAAAATATCTAAACAAGAGCTCACCAGTGCTAGTGCAAGAGCTCTTAAACTCAATAGTGTTCTGTGCAGCGCTGCAGCCGATGCTCGCGCTGTCGTAGTCTCCAGCCACGCATTCCGGGTGACCCTCCTCGTCTGGGTTGCCTGTGAATACAAATAATTTTAAAAATGTGTTAGCTATTTTGTTCTAATTATTAATTAGTTTTTTTAAGTATACATTAAATCTTATTATTATTTTATTGACTGCTCGGTTGGCGCAGTGGATATGTCAGTGTCTATTGCGCCGGAGGGTGTGGGTTCGATTCCCACTAGTAGAAAATTATGATGTGATGAACATTGTAATTTTCTACTGTCTGGGTGTTAATATCTATAGTATGTATGTATTTACAAAAAAAAAGTATGTTTAAGTACGTCTATCAGTTATCTAGTATCCATAGTACAAGCTTTGCTTAGTTTAGGACTAGATGGCGTTGTGTTAAATGTCCAGGAATATTTATTGTATTGAAAATGAATTCGTGTCGTCCAAAGATAAAAATGACATTTTATAACGTTTAAAAGGTTTTATTATTGTTTTAATTGGTGGGACTAAATCTTAATAAGCCCCGAATGTTAAAAAAATATTTTTTTTATAAATAGTATAAAGTATTACATAGATAGCGTGTCACGTAAACATGAAGTTCAATAAATAAATCATATTAAATTAACAAAGCCTTGCCGACCCTTTTAATTATTTTTACTTGTTTAGGAATATGTTCTGAATGTCCTGTAAACAAATGAAACAGCTATGTATGTACCATGTATGTATGTACACAATTGTTGCAAATAAACTTTTTTCATTTCATTTCATTTCATTTCATTTCATTTCTATGTAACACCTTGTATATTTGAGGCCACGTGTAGTTTATAAAATGTTGTACCTATTTTTTTTAGGCAATTTCTATTATTTTTTACATAATTTTTATTATTCGCATTTAGAATTTAATACTGAACATGACTCTGTTTGTTTATCAATAAGGAATTTTGAAGAGTAAAGATAAATTTACCAGTTTGCTGTCGACGCAGTCTTCTATCAGCCATGGAGTCGGTGATAGAATAGCGGCCTATCAGTGGACATCTCATCGGAGTTAGTTGAGTAGCTGAAACAATACAATTCATTTATTTTTTTCACCTCTTTTTGCCATCCAAATGATTTCATAGATTAACTGTCAGATATGGCATCATAGGCACTAAATAATGTTACTCACAGATTAGAGAATAAAAGGCAGATGGAGTGCGGCCGAGGACTCGAGTGACGCCGAAAAGCAAATACAAACAATTTAAAATCCTTTAAAAAGTATTTTGTTTAAAATGGAAAGTACTCGCGTTAAAACATACACAAGATTATACTAAATACAAATATCAAAAGCAAATGCAAAAATGTTCGTCTAGTTTGACACAACGCGTCCCGAGGGCTTCAAAATTTTTTAATGTCACTCACACAGATGCACGTGTACGTGTAGTTAGCGTCACTCGAGTCTTTGGAACACTATTTGCCTTTTATTCTCTAATCTGTGACTTCACTGGTAGAGATAGCTTACTAGCTTCTGCGCCTATATTGTCTTTGTTGCATCTTTATTTAAATGTGTAATAAAGAGTTTTATTATTATAATCCCGACCAACATCGAGATGGCGAGACGATATAACTAAATTAGTGGGAGGACAGTGGCCGAGAGTAGCAAAACACAGGGACGAGTGGAAAAGTTGGAGGAGGCTTTTACCGCCCTAGGCGGTCCTTACACTAGCGAATAAATTGTACTAACATACTAATCTATACTAATATTATAAAGCTGAAGAGTTTGTTTGTTTGTTTGAACGCGCTAATCTCAGAAACTACTGGTCCGATTTGAAAAATTCTTTTAGTGTTAGATAGCCCATTTATCGAGGAAGGCTATAGGCTATATATCATGCCGATATTCCCGATATTCCCGATATTCCCATCCCGATATTCAAATTTTTCTTTCTATTTATATACTAATTATACTAACACAAGTTAAATGCACTACGCAAGTTACAAAAAAATATTAATATTAATAATAACAAATGTTTGCCAATTTCATTGTTATTCATGGTGTAAGGAATGAAATAAAGCTATTTTTATTTTTATTTTATTTATTATTATTATTCCTTACTTATCAAAGTGATGAAGGGTTGTATTATTATGCCTTACTTATCAAAGTGATGAAGGGTTGTATTATTATTATTCCTTCCATTTAAATGTGCAATAAAGATTATTATTATTATTCCTTACTTATCAAAGTGATGAAGGGTTGTATTATTATTCCTTACTTATCAAAGTGATGAAGGGTTGTATTATTATGCCTTACTTATCAAAGTGATGAAGGGTTGTATTATTATTCCTTACTTATCGAAGTTATGAAGGGTTGTATTATTATTATTCCTTCCATTTAAATGTGCAATAAAGATTATTATTTGATGAAGGGTTGTATTATTATTCCTTACTTATCAAAGTGATGAAGGGTTGTATTATTATTCCTTACTTATCAAAGTGATGAAGGGTTGTATTATTATGCCTTACTTATCAAAGTGATGAAGGGTTGTATTATTATGCCTTATGTAACATCAAAAATACACTAAACCATGAGAAGGGAACAGTCTTTATTTAGTGTCTAAAATAGTATCACTGGACGTTGTAAAAGGAGTATTGGTAATACTTACTTATCAAAGTGATGAAGGGTTGTATTATTATTCCTTACTTATCTAAGTAATGAAGGGTTGTATTATTATGCCTTACTTATCAAAGTGCTGAAGGGTTGTATTATTATTCCTTACTTATCAAAGTGATGAAGGGTTGTATTATTATTATTCCTTACTTATCAAAGTTCTTTTTTTTTCTTTTTTATGGCAGAGCAGGCAAAGGAGCAAGTGGGTCACCTGATGTTAAGTGATCACCGCCCATGAACACCTGAAACACCAGGGGTATCACAGGTGCTTTGCCAGCCTTTGATGGACAAAGTGTTGAAGGGTTGTATTGTGGCGTCACGTGACGTCACAAATCGCGATGTTGAAATGTTTTCGCCGCTAAGCATATATACCACTTCCAAACATCAATCCTCGGCGCCAGTCCTGTGGTTCGAACTGGTCGAGGATCCTCCCTTTTCGTTGGAGGAATAATACCATCCTCCACAGTATTATTATTCCTTACTTATCAAAGTGATGAAGGGCTGCGGAGTGGTGTCGGCGCAGGCGTCCTGCGGCGACTCCCACAGCGTGGCGCCCTGCTGCAGCTCCAGGATGCTGCCCTCGCGCCGGTAGAACTTGAGGCACACGTGGCCGGACTCACTGGAAGAAATATAGATAAATATAAATACTGTAACGGCTTGTGTTTTACGCCGTGATTCTTCCACATTTCTGAACGCAGCGGTCAAGCGCAATGCGCTGTGATTGGTTGCCGCGGTTTTGTTCTCGCGCGCCAAAACGACGCTTTCGAGAAGCGTCGTAGAAGATAGACGATTTATGTCCGTACGCGCGCGCCAGTATTTCGTTGTTATAAAATTTACCTATTGTCCCTTTACTTTATGTTTTATATTTTATGTTTAAATTAAATTCTTTTAACAAATAAAAGTGTTTGTTATAATACTTTTATTGCCATAAAAGCCTAAACCACAAGGGTGAAGTTAAATAATATAAAAAAAAAAGAAAAAAAAACATGTAAATAAAGAAGAAGAATGATTGCTATTGTATAATATTATTTTTAACTTAAGATTTCTAATCCTGTAATGTAAAAAAAACTTCCTTAAAGGTTGCCTGGTAGAGATCGCCTGGAGCGATAAGGCCATTGGAATACATTGAAAAAAAAGAATTTTTTTTTTTATAATTGTATTACTCTGTAATTACTGTACAATAAAGGGTTTCTTCTATGCTATTTTTTTCTATTCTACAAAGATCAGCCAACTGCGCAGGAGATACTATAGTGCAAAAGTGTGTGCGCAAACACAGGTGCACTCTCTACTCTCTTAACCCTCAGGGGGCAGTTGGACACTCGCGGAGAGAGATCAGGCGCAGGACCGACAACACACGTGCTCTCCGAGGCACGGGGGTGTTCCAACACCAACTTCGCCACTTAGGGTTGTAATTGAAACTTTTTGGAAAATTTGAATAATATTTTTTATGGCTCCATCCGGGAAAAATCGAGCCCGAGACGTGCTCGATTTTCCCTTTGTAGTCAAAGATTTTTGAAAAAAAAAAAATAAAAAAGAAAGATAAAACCATAAAATATATCCCAATTATGAATACAATCGATTTGGACAAAAATATAAAACAATAAAAAAATATATTTTACTCACCATCCCCTAGTAACATGTGCGACTAGAGTAATGTGTTTCTTGTCTTTCTGTTCAAGTATAGAGTGACACACTAACCGCTTCTCTTCGTACGAACCATCCGTGTTCATCACCTGAAATAATAATTACAATAATTAATATGTGACCTTATACTTACTATACTTATTTATTTTTTATTTATACTAGCTTTGCCCCGCGATTTCGCCCGCGTAGATAGTCCGATCCCGTGGGATTTCCACGATTAAAGGTATCCTATGTCATTCTCCTGTTCCTAAGCCTTCTGCCTGCGAATTTTTAGCTAAATCGGTCCAGCCGTTCTTGAGTTATAAGTGGAGTAACTAACACGACTTTCTTTTATATATATAGATTTATACTCTTTATTATACCATAAAATATACATAAAAACAACAATAATATACTTATTACGTTTAATATTATAAATGCGAAATTAACTTTGTCTATTCTTCATTCTTAAACCACTGAACCGACTGGGATGAAATTTTGTACAGAGATTGTTTGAAATTGCAATTTTGTATTCAATACAAACAAACAAATCGTTCATCTTTATAATATTAGTATAGAGCGGCTACGCTCCTAGCATAATGTTATACAGTAAAACAATTTATTTAGGAGGCCTGTATTCCCATCCTATTTCTCTCCCATCCTGTTCAACTGCTCATTAATTTACTTGTTTAGGTACAAGACTTGAATGTCCTGTAGACAAATGAAACGCTAGTGCTCTCCCAATTTGCTATCATTAATTTACTTGTTTAGATCCAAGTCATGAATGTCCTGTAGACAAATGAAACGCTAGTGCTCTCCCAATTTGCTATCATTAATTTACTTGTTTAGGTACTAGTCCCGAATGTCCTGTAGACAAATGAAACGCTATTGTTCTCCCAATTTGCTATCATTAATTTACTTGTTTAGGTACTAGTCCCGAATGTCCTGTAGACAAATGAAACGCTATTGTTCTCCCAATTTGCTATCATTAATTTACTTGTTTAGGTCCAAGTCGTGAATGTCCTGTAAATGAAACGCTATGTAACACCTTATATATTACCTTTAACGTAGCATTCTTGGTGGTGAAGTGGTACTGGTGTACATGATCCAAGCTGAACCACTTGTGGTGCTCCACAATCCAGCCGGGGAAGTGGCACCGGTTGTGTTCATCATCACCTGAAATAATAAATAAATAAATATTCCTAGATATTTAACACAACGCCATCTAGTCCCAAACTAAGCAAAGCTTGCACTATAGAAACTAGATGACTGATAAACATACTTAAACCGCCAAGAGGCGACAGAGGGTAATCGGCTGCATAACATCTTCAACTATAAAAGAGTGGGAGCCGAGCATTGCACAATTGGGCCAAGCTCGCACCGGTGTAAGTACCACCCCCCAGCAGCAGACCGGCGTGAAGCAGTATTGCACTGTATTTCGTACGGTGAGCGGGTGCCCGGAGGCCTGTTTTCCCATCCCATATCTCCTCCTATCCTGTTCTAGTCGTCTCCCAACTTCCTATCACTAATCCTCTCCTTATCCCCTCCCCTTCTTTAAGCCGGCAAGGCATCGACGACATTTCATGTTGCAGATGTTCATGGGCTGCGGTCAGTCGCTTAACATCAGGTGAACCGCATGCTCCGCTTGCTTGCTATAACATAAAAAAATAAATATTATATAGTATTAGCTGCGCACCAGGACTTCGCTCCCGTGGGAATATCGGGATGATATGCCTATAGCCTTCCTCGATAAATGGGCTATCTAACACTAAAAGAATTTTTCAAATCGGACCAGTAGTTTCTGAGATTAGCGCGTTCAAACAAACAAACAAACTCTTCAGCTTTATAATATTAGTATAGATTGTCTACTATACAGGATGTTACTTACTAGTAGTTAGCTTCATGGTCCGGCTGCCGTCTGTGGGGGAAGACAAGCCGTTGCACGTGGCGTCGCCTGACTGTGCTATGATGTACGACATGCTCTTGTCGCTGTGTTGGCCTTTGTAGATGAAGCAACTGAAAAATAAAATTATTAAATTTTTTTTTCATAGAAAATATTGAAAAAAATTAAAAAAATGTTTTTTTCTTTTGTGAAGTTTGTTTGCAAGTAACAAAAATGAAAGAACTGAAAAAAGTAAACCTATTAATATTTTTTTAAAGAAAATATTGAAAAAGAAAATATTGTTTTTGTGGAAAGTTTATTTGCAAGTAACAAAGATGAAATAACTGAAAAAAAGTAGGCCAATTTATTTAATTTTTTTTCAAAGAAAACATTGAAAAAAAAAAATAAAAATATTTTTTGATATTGAAAAAAAGTAAACCCATTTGTTTTTTTTTTTATAGAAAATATTGAAAATGAAAAAAAAAAAAGATTTATTTTTTATTTTAGTTAGAAAGTAACAACGTAGTTAAGCTAGGTAATGTGTGGTCGATGTCTTGATGAGTGGCCGGTAAAGGAATTGTTTGTGTGCGGGTAGCCAACCAATTTGAACGTATAAGCCTTTTTAAACTGTCAATTTTTGAGCATGTGTGTGTGTGGGTGACTTTAGACCCTCATGTCTAACCGATAGCTATCTTCATCAGATGTGATGGAGTTCCTCCGCTGCACTTGTGATATCTGTCCCACCAGGTAACGAGTAGACCCCTCCTTCCATGTAGCTAGGCAGACCAGCTCTTCAACTGAAAAGACAAAAATTTTTCATCTATACTAGTATTATAAACAGGTAAGAATTGTTTGTTGTTATTGGATATTTCCAGCATTAGGCGTATTAAACGGGATGGCCAATCGTATCGTAATAATAAATGTATGAAAACAAGTCTCAAGTTTGAACAAATCCACTATGATTAATAAAGATAAAAGAGAACTGTCTCAAGTTGTAGGGACTGACGGAAAATGGCGTATTATTTATTTATTTATTTAGGGTACATTAACAGATCGCACATACAAATTTCCTAAAGAATAAATACAAAAGAAACAATATTCTTGTGTTGAACCCTATTATAGATGTACACAACATTGTAAGGAAAAAGGAGATAACAGTAGTAAGTGAGGTTGATTAAGCGTGGTCGTATTAAAGGGGTTTTACTGTAGCTAATAACATAAAATTATTATTGTCCCTACCCTGTGTAATGTACCCCGTATTTCGAAAAGGGCTGTACTTGTTACAATTTTTTGTATTTTTTATGTTATAGCAGGCAAGCGGAGCATGCGATTCACCTGATGTTAAGTGACTGACCGCAGCCCATGAACATCTACGACGAAGTGTCGCAGATGCAGCGCCGGTGTGAAGGAAGGGGAGGGAATAAGGAGAGGATTA
>LQNK01000322.1:0-10039 GCA_001586405.1 Phoebis sennae | reverse complement strand
AGTGTTTGAGCCTATTCTTTACAAACAAACCAAGTTTTCCTCTGTATAATATTAGCGTAGATTTGTAAGCATTTACAGACTTTAACAATATGCTGAGTGGTATACATTTTATGATATACTAGCTGCGCCCCAGGGCTTCGCTCCCGTGGGAATATCAAGATGATATATAGCCTATAGCCTTCCTTGAGAAATAGGCTATCTAACAATAAAAAAATTTTTCGGATCGAACCAGTAGTTCCTGAGACTAGCGCGTTCAAACAAACAAAGTCGTCAGCTTTATAATATAAGTATAGATTCACGGCCCTTCCATCTGTACATATATATATTTTGTCATTAACATATCGTGTTTTACATATTAAGTTATTTTTAAGCATAATTTTTTAATTATGTACCTGTGTTTTGTCTTAAATAAACTTTTCTTTCTTTCTTTCTATTACATTACACCATCCCATGCGACTAATATGATTGAGTTTCATTTTGAATGGCTAATGAACACTCATTTGTCATTCATCTCACTCGCACTCGCCACCACCCCATAAAACAGAAAGAGACAGCTGCACAATTTACAGTACAATGTATAAACCTTATGTCATAGGGAATAAGGTTCAAAATGGAAAATATAAGGTGATTAAATTTCCATTTGATAAAGTGCATATTGGAAAGTAATTGAAAATTTTCATATTTTCTATTGATTTTACAGATAAGTAATCTTTTATGTTTTTACTCGTGCTATTAATATTAATTCCTAATGAATTGAAAAACTAGTCAAAAAATGAAATAGTTTTTTAAAATAACTTAGGCTCGGTTGCTATAAACGACGGAACATCCTTCGTAAATGATATCCTCGATAAATGGGCTATCTAACACCAAAAAATTTTTTCGAATCGGACCAGTAGTTCCTGAGATTAACGCGTTCAAACAAACAGACTCTTCAGCTTTATAATATTAGTATAGATCATTATCATGACAAAACAAACCAAATATTGTCAAGTCATATAAAAATTCAGTTTTTGAGGAATTTAATATTTCTTTTTTCAAAAACGAAATAAAACACGTTACGAAAACTCTATTAACAAAGGAATCTAATAAAAAATTCAAAAAATAATTCCCTCGCTATGTTTGTTCCCCGGTTTTGCCCGAATACAAGATTAACAGAAGCGGCTTAAGTCGGAAATTATAAAACATGCCTGGAATATTATTGTTTCATCACAGGATTATACCGTATCAAATATTATTTTTTTGTGAACCGCTTTAAAATCCGCCGTAAAAACGTCGAATGAATTTTTTTTTCATAGAACAGATACATAACATTACACATAAAGACAAATTTACACAAAATACACATTACACAAAATAAAGTTGTATAAGGGTATCGTGTTCTATGAGAAGACCCTAGCTTAGCATAATGCCTTTGTCAATTGACGACCCGATTGGCGCAGTGGTTCAGCAATGATCTATTGCGCCGGAGGGTGTGGATTCGATCCCCACGAGCGGAAAATTATGATGTGATGAACCTTATAATTTTCTACTATCTAGGTGTTCATTTCTCTATAGTATGTATGTAATATGTATTTACTAAAAATAAGTATGTTTAAGTATGTCTATGAGTTATCTAGTTTCCATAGTACAAGCTTTGCTTAGTTTGGGACTAGATAGCGTTGTGTTAAATGTCTAGGAATATTTATTATTTATTTATTTATTTTATCAAGTAAAAGCAAAAGAAAAATATAATATTGTAAAAGAATTCATACATTTGCATTTTTTAAAGTTATAACTAAGGCACGTACACGCCTAAAAATAATCTTTTTGTGTTGAAAAATGTTTCTCATCAATAACGCCTGTACAGATTGAGATGAAATTAGTCGTAGTGATTGTATAATTCGTTAATAATTGATTAACCTACACTAATATCATAAAGAGGATTACTTTTTTTGTTTGTAATGAATAGGCTCAAAAACTTCTGGAGCGATTTTAAAAATTCTTTCATCATTCGAAAGCTACATTATCCACGAGTAACATAGGCTATATTATATGTGTCATAACATTATGCTATGGAAGCTGGAACAGCTAATAACTGATATATGGTAAGTATTTTATAATATTTCGTACAAATATATATTGTCAGAGATGGATTTTGAGTCAAATTTTTTGATTGAAATTACGTTTTGAATTTTTAGTTTCAATTTTGAATAAAATAAGAATGTATGTATTTACAAAAAGTAAGTATGTTTAAGCATATCTATCGGTTATCTAGTTTCTATAGTACAAGCTTTGCATAGTTTGGGACTAGATGGGGTGTGTAATGTCTCTGAATCATTTTTCGGCCCCACCCGGGAATCAAACCCTAGACCTCTATCTATATTCAAGGATTCACTAGACTAACGAGAATTATTAAAGAATTAAGAAATAAAATAATAAGGAGTGCTATTGAGATATTTTGTTAGAAACTCCATTATTTTTGGCTCACTCGGGAATCGAACCTCGAGCTATAGTCAAAGATACAACCACTAGACCAACGGAGAATATTGAAGAAAGATAGCAGTGTGGTCCACTATCCAATCAGCGCCAATTACGCGTAAATAATACAATTGTGTGTGACAGTTTCAATTGCGTAATGCGGTCCCACGTCGGGATGTCTTGACAGACGCCATTATCTTATAAATATACTTTGCGTGGATTTGTATACAGTTATAGTAGTATATAGTTTACTGGCTATCCATTCCGGCCTTGCATAAATTTCAAACGTAATTTTAATCAAAATCTTTGATATTGGAGTTCGAATATTTGTACGAAATATAATAAAATGCTATATATTATAGCTTATGTTACTCGTGGATAATGTAGCTTTCGAATGGTGAAAGAATTTTTAAAATCGGTCCAGTAGTTTTTGAGCCTTTTCATTACAAATAAACAAACAAAGTTTTCCTCTTAATAATATTAGTGTACAAGATTCGCCAAAAAGACAATAAATTAGCCACAAATATTTACACAATCGTTTAAAAGCACTAAATGTTTATAAAATGGATCCCTTAATTTATTGTAAATTGTCTTTGGTTACACACCTGGGTGTATACCGGGACTTGCTTATTTGATACTTTTAACCAACATCACAAAAATGAGGTTATCGTTACTATACATTAGTCTTTGATTAAATATTAAAATTAGCTTCTAACCGCGTGAAATTTAAAAGCCATTCTATCAGGTACTCCATCTCATATCCTACAAGCATTCGAATTTTTATCAAGGTTAAGTTAACCTCAGCCGACTAAATCTTGCTTATTTGTTCTTCTTTTCCTTAAACATTTTAAAAATTGCAAGTAGCAACAAAATAAACTAAAAAAATAAAAATAAAACTTTTAGTGCGCAAACCTAACTCACACTTGGCCGTTTTTTAATTTACCACCGATTCGGCATTACATTTAAACCTTCCAAAATCATTATACACTAAATCACATTAACATGATAACACTTAAATAAAATATAACACATTTATTAATTAAATAAAATATGTAATTATTATACGTTTTGTGGTTAGATACGATCGACGTATCGTGTTACATTTTCACAAATAATTAAAAATAATATTGTAAGGGCTTTTAAAGTTTCAATATTAAAAATATAGTTTTATAAATGTGCATATAGTTAAAACTATTTTTGTTTGCTACTCTGAAACTACTGAAACATTCTTTTAAGAAATCGTTTTGGTAACTTTTAAGTTAATTAATTATTTTTATTAGAACACAAGCTTATCCCTGAAAATTTGTAATTTTTATGTGACAGCAGGCAAGCGGAGCATGCGGTTCACCTGATGTTAAGTAACTGACCGCAGCCCATGAACATCTGCAACATCAAAGTGTCGCAGATGCCTAGCGACTTAAAGAAAGGGAATGGGAGAGGATTAATTATAGGAAATTGGGAGAGGAGTAGAACAGAATGGAAGGGAAATGGGATGATAATGCAGCCCTCTGTTGACTGTACGAAACACAGTGCAATACTGCATGCTGATTTTCTGCTGGGGGGGTGGTAATTACACCGGTGCGAGCTTGGCCCAATCGTGCAATGCTAGGCACACTTTTATTGTTGAAGATGTTGTGCAGCAGGATTATTTTTGTCGCCGTTTACGACACCCACGGGTAGAAATGGGGTGGCGACACATGTGTTCTAATTTGGCGGAAGTAAAACCACGAGTAACTGCTAGGTGGTGACCGATTTGAAATAATCATTTACCAAAGGAATCCTTCAGTATCCCTATCCCTCCCTCAAAAATTACTGGATCAATTTAAAAAGTTCTTTCACCGTTCGAAAGCTACATTATCCACGAGTAACATAGGCTATATAACATTATGCTACGGAAGCGAAGCCGCGTGAAACTAGTAGATAAATAAATATATAAAATAAAGTATCAACAACGTTCGAGCCCACAGTGCGGTCCCCAGGTGCGTTATTAAGACGTTTTTCTTGTCACTGCTCTAGGGTTGCGCGAATATCGATAAAATTTTATCGACTATTAAAATGAGCTTAATTAATTTTATGTGTTTTAAGTTAATACAGTAAAATGTTTGCTAGCGAATAAATGGTTCGAGTAAACGACTTTTAAAATTAAATTAGGTTTGTAGACCAATTCGGCAGAAAATTCGTAGGATAGCTTAGGACCAAGGGAAGGACATAGGATACTTTTAATCCCGGAAATCCCACGGGAACAGGCTTTAAACACGGGTGAAACTGCGGGGCATAAGTAGTATTATTTACATTAGTTCGAGAAATTTTACAATATAATTTTTAGTTTAATTATTACAGTATACACGTCTTTGTGTATCGATTTGAACGATCATCTACACTAATATTATAAACCGTACATATTTATTTTTGTTTGTTTGTTTGAATTGAATAGGCTCCGAAACTACTGGGTCGATTTGAAAATTCTTTACTATTGGAAATTGACATTATATGTACATGAACTTCTATACAACATTATGCTACGGGAGCGAAGCCATGCGAAACACCTAGTCTTATATATAAAAATGAATCGCAAAATGTGTTGGTAAGCGCATAACTCAACAACGACTGGACCAATTTGGACAATTCTTTTTTTTAAATGTTCGTTGAAGTTCAAGCATGGTTTTTACGGCGAGAAAAATTCGAATTGCCGGGTCCACGCGAGCGAAGCCGCGGGCGGAAAGCTAGTCTAGTAATAAACATAATTGACATTCATATTCAGATATGAAACATATACTTTTAAAACCCACGCTTTTTCAGAACTCATAACAGCGTAATGTTATACATTTTCTTTATAAACATTTATTTAAATACGTCTCAGTAATGTACCTTTAAGATAACATCTTTTATTTTGACGTAATATTATCTGATCTTTTACGTTTTGGTATTTTACTAACAAGAAATGACCTTTGACGTTTGACGTTACTTTTTTTCGTTTATAACGGAAAATTGTATGTGTATTTTATAAAAATAGAAAGAAAAGAAAGAAAGAAAGAAAAGTTTATTCCAAAACTTACATAACACACACGATTAGTTTAAATAAACAAAAGATAAAAATAAAAAAATAAATGAAAAATTAGTTTGGTGTGTAGTGTAAGCAGGGAATGGGGCTCGCCACTCAGCATTTGCCACACCGACATGGGTAGATGTGGCGCCGGTTTTCAGTGGTCCCCCTCCTCCCCCCAGTGACATGTGGAGTGTCAGTGAAGCGAGATCGTAAACTAAATGAGGAACTAAGACGTGCTAATAATAGAGATAACTATTAAAATACATACATAGATACAGATATAGAAACATACAAAAAATAATAGATAAATGATAGAATATTAACAACACAACTCGATATATAAATATAGTAACTATATGCAATCACCGATAATAATAAATAGTAACAAAAAGAAATGAGATGAAGAAATTTAAAAAAAGTAGTGCAACCAGGTGCAGTTTATGACGAACCTTTCAAATATTTTTTATATTGTACTTTAAAATTATGTACAGTTCTAATACTAGCTAATCCGCGCGGCTTCGCTCCCGTAGCATAATATTATATATGTAGCCTATAAAATATTTAAAATACTCGGATAATGTAGCTTTCGATTGGTAAAAGAATTTTTAAAATCGCTCTAGTAGTTTATTTCTATCTTTTTTCAATATATTTTGTTTGGCGCTTACGCGTTTTCGTCTTACATATCCTTTCCTATCACGTTGCCTGGAAGAGATTGCTCTACAGCAATAAAGCCGCCTTTTGTGTAATAATATATAAGGTTAGTGTATAATATTAGTATGTAAGTTATTGTTACACAATAAAGAATTATAAATAAATAAATAAATAGTTCCTATTTTTATAAAAAATAATAAAACTATCGATAACTAGCACATCACTATAAGTTTCCACCACACTATGGCAGCCATTGTTCTTGGCTATAAAGATTTATACACAAACTGAATTTTAAACGGTAAGCTTTCTCAAATTTATGAACCTTACAAATCTGGTAAATCACTACATAGTATAAAACAAAGTCGCTTTCTCTGTCCCTATGTCCCTTTGTATGCTTTAATCTTTATAACTACGCAACGGATTTTGATGTGTTTTTTTTTCCGCTTACATTGCAAACGCACGCTGAACCCTACGAGATTTATTAAAATAATGTACTTATTTTTATATACAACGTTAACAGATTTTCTGTAGTGTATTTAGTATCAGCATTGCACCCTTGCGAAGCCGGGGCGGGTCGCTAGTAAATGAATATGTATAAAATTTATTCAAGATTTTTTGATAAGACATACAATGTTATTTTATAAAAGCGGATTATTATTTTGGGTGCATGTCATTTAATTTAGAGTGATCACCGAAAATTTTAAAATAATAAATGTTTCTATTTATCTGAAGACGTGCCTTCTATTTTAACAATATAAAGAAAACATTTGTGTTATATGAGCTAGCGAAGAGAGGTTTCAGAATCGAGATGGCCGGGCGATTGTATGTTTGTATGTAAGTATGAAAAACTTTGTCCGACGATAACTTGAGTATCTTTTATCCGATCTTGATGAAATTTCATAGGCGAATAGTTTAGACAAAAGAAAATGTCGAGTTTGAAGATGGGCGAAAGCGGTGGGGGGATAACGAAGATAGAGGGGGTACAATAGGCGCTTCTCATATGAATATAGCCGTGTGTGGTATCAAATGAAACGCGAGGTAAAAATTTTACCCGTTTCAATTTAATATTCACAGATTATAGGATAAAAGACAGATGGAGTGTGCGTAAGAAAAAGCAAATACAAAAATTTTTGTCTAGTTTGAGGTAACATGTCACGAGGGTTTCGTAAACGCATGAACGTACGAGTAGTTAGCGTCACTCGAGTCTTCGGCACACTCCATCTGTCTTTTATTCTTTAATCTGTGTTAATAACAAACTTTTTCACGTTGATAACATTAAAAATTTAAATCTCAAAATTTTAAGGCAAAATTAACTTTCAAAAGATCATGTTACCGCTAAAAATGCTGCGCCATAGGACCTCAAAGAGTCCTCAGACCATTCAAGTGAATCACGTAAGGGGCAAAATAAAATATTTTGATGTTTTCCATAAGGGTTGAACACCGGTGGAGATTCTACTTATACTATACTAGCTTCGGCCCGTGGCTACACACCTAATCTAATGTAATTTTATCAATATCCGTTCAGCAGGTGTTAATTCGACACCAACAGTCAAACAATATTATTAGGATCAAATATATCCCATGTATTTTTCTAGCTATTCATTCACAAACATTTAATCGAAATCAGTTTAATAACTTAACTCAATATGAAACTTTAAAACTTCAAATTATGTTGTGAGAGGCTTCAATTTAACAACTTTTTTATATGAAAATCAAAATCAAAATTAAAATTAAAACCAAAATTAAAATTAAAATCAAAATCAAAATCAAAATCAAAACTCAAAATCAAAACCAAAATAAAAAAAGTTTATTCAGAAACTATTATATAAAATTATGTTATAGGTATTTCTATTTCAATTTATTTTGTTTTTCTTTTAACAATTTTTTTTTTTAATTTTAAAATCTCATGGCAAAATTAACTTTTAAAAGATGTTGCTAAAAATGCTGCGTCACAGACCCCCTGAGGGTCCTCAGACCATTGAAGTGAACGTAAGATCCACTTGTGGGGAAAATAAAATATTTTGATGGGCCTCTATAAGGGTTAAACACCGAGAGATTATTCTATACTAGCTGTAACCCGCTGTTTCATACGTGTATATCTGTTCTTGTGGGATTTAATCAAAATCCTGACGTCATAACTACATGCTCGTTGGTCTAGTGGTTGCATCTTTGACTACAGATCGAGGTGTCCCGGTTTCGAATCCCGGGTGGGGCCAAAAAAAATTGTTATTGGGATTTTTCGGACAAAGAAATCATAGTAACAGCCCTGTGTCTGGAAGTTGTCGGTGTTGGAACACCCCCGTGCCTCGGAGTCGGTCCTGCGTCTGATCTCTCTCCGCGATTCTCGGTCTGCCCCCATCGGGTTATGAGAGTAAAGGAATAGAGAGTGCACCTGTGTTCGCGCGTACACTTGTGCACTATAATATCTCCTGCGTAGCTGGCTAGTCTCTGTGGAGATTGGCCACCATGGCCGAAATCGGTCAGGGGAGCTATGATTATTATATTATTATTATTACCTGCATGTAAAATTACAGCCTGATCTGCCTATGACGTCAGACACCGTGAGTTTTATACATACCGGTATATTAATATTAATATTATAAAGAGGAAAGATTTGGTTTTTAACCGACTTTCAAAAAAAGGAGGACGAGAGAACTTTTATTTTATTTTTGTTTAAATCGCTTCCTTATATATAGTTTCAATTTAACATTTGCACCGTATTTGTAGAGATTTCAATAAAAATGAAATAAAAGTTATTTTAAAATTTTTAGAGTGAGGAAGTCGGTTCTATTTTTTGCAAAGTGTTATTGTTTGTTTGATTGTTTGAATTGAATTGGATCCGAAAGTACTCTATCGATTTCGATGAGATCTAGTACAGAGATTCCTTGAAACTCAAGAAAAGACATTGTATAGTTTTATCTTGTGGGAACGAGATATATACGTGAGTGAAACTAACAGCTAGTTTAAAATAAATATATAAAATCTATTTCCAAAGAACTAAGGCATGACACTAACCCCAATATTTTACATTTACAGCTAGATACGGCGGCCATCTTGTTTTACAGTTTACGGGCACAGATAAGAAATTGGCTGGACGCCAAAGAGTAAGTGTCAAATATTTTAAAAATTCTGATTCAATAATCTTTGGATTGTGGTTGCTTTGTGATTTTATTTTAATCCTTACTTTCTTACTTATGTTATAGAGACGAAAGTAACTGTGTGTGGCTGTGGCTTTTTCACACCTAAATAACTGAACCGATTTGGATGAAATGTTTGGAACACAATAAATAATATAAGATAGCATTTCTCTCGGAAATCTCATATTATTATTAGTGTTTATTCCCAAAATGAATGGAAAAAATGAAACGAATGAATAAAAACTATTCTTTGTCATTCCTTTTAAGATTCTCTGTAAAAAATTTCATCAGTCCTCTAGTTTCGAAGCCTATTCAATACAAACAAAAAAATATTTCCTCTTTACAATATTAGTATAGAAAATATATATACTTTTATCTTTAAAATTGTGTAATCCTTACCTAAGAATAAAAAAATGCAACTGTAAAATAATATTGTCTCTTGTACTTAACTATACAGTTCTGTGTTTTTAACATAAAAATAGAATTTGTTATAATTTAACATCTAATTCCATAAAAAAAATACGGTCTAATTGATAACCTCCTCCTTTTTTTTGAAAGTCGGTTAAGAACTGTTACCTTTAAAATTGTGTAATCCTTAACTAAGAATAAAAAATGCAACTGTAAAATAATATTGTCTATGATACACAGATAACTGCAGCAATTGTCTATTCGCCAACAATACAGTGTAATTCTTCTTCTTCTTCTTTTGTTCCTGGCCCTCCTGTCTCAGACGGAATTTGCCAACGTC
>LQNK01002732.1:59608-83747 GCA_001586405.1 Phoebis sennae | reverse complement strand
GTAGAGTTACCATTTCTAAGGTTTATTGTAGTACATATGTGATTTATATTTGTAAAACAAAATAAATGTTGTTTTTAATATTGTGTTTTATTTTAATAATTCCTCGACGTTAACACAATGCCATCTAGTCAAAAACTGAACAAATCTTGTACTATGAAGACTAGATAGATAGATATACTTAAACACCCAGACAGTAGAAAATCGCTTTTTTCACCACATCATAATTTTCTGCACGTGGGGATCGAACCCACACCCTCCGGCGCAATAGACCATTGCTGAACCACTGCGCCAATCTCAGTGCTTACTTTTTTTATTTTATCATATTATGGATATCATTACGCCACGGGGTTCGATTCCCACGATAAGAAAAGTATCAAATCATGCATTTTGTTATATACTATCTGCGTGTTAATATATCAAGGGTAAGTATACATTAACAACAAAAAATATAATATCTGAAAAAGTTAATGATATTCTTGGTGGTTTCGTGAATCTGTAGGCTATGCCACACGTTTTATAAAGCTGGAGAGTTTGTTTGAATGCGCTAATCTCAGGAACCTCTGGGCCCATTTAATGAGTTGTGTTAGGCCAGGCTCCGCAAACGACAGCAGCTTTTTAAAGCGCGGCAAATTATTATTTTTCCGTGTCAAGATGATTGCAAGCTCTTTGTAGACTAATAACCGCATGTCGATTCGTATTTTTCGTTGATATACATATTGTGGCTATTTAAAAACTAAAAATAGTTAATTGCGATTATTGGCTTAGCACACAAAAGGTCGCCAACCCCTGTATGCATTTATCATGCAAGTCTGTAGGTTATATAACTATGCTACGAGAGGTCATAATAATAAAAAAAGGATATTTTTTATAATCATAAATAAATAAATCGAGGGTCCAGTGATAAAACCCAATAAGTAGGCAAAAATCACAAATTGACTTTTTTGGCTCATCTTAATCGAAATTTTACGCTCTTTCCAATGGTATCATTCAAGTAGCAAAAATCGCAGTAGAACTACTACTTCTTTGGTGCTGTTACCCAATAAGTGAGGGTATTTTTTCAAAACTGCAACACTAAAACACCCAAAAGGGACTTATCGGAAGAAAAAATATTTTTACCTCACACTTAAACCACATAAGTTTATTTATTTGTATTTACTGTTGCATAAGTTTTTCTAAATCACTTTATAACATTTATGGTAAAAACCATAACTTATATTTATCTGGTTTTCGCGTTACCTACAAAATTAAATAAAAGTAAATAAAACCATAGGGTAAAAGCCATTAATTCCATTTATCGGGTTTCACTGTTCGATAAACTTTAAAACATAAGCAGATATGTTTAGTTATATGGACTTACTCATCTCATTATTTAAGTTTTTTTCTAAAATTGTTTGAGCAATAACCCAATAAATCGAATTTATTACCAAAACGCGTCATTTTACCTAGTACATACTGCGCGAGATTTTATCCAAATAAATAGTTTTAATGTTAGTTTAGTCCGCATAATTGATGTTCAATATTAGATGGGTGAACGAGGAAGAAAATTAGTGCAATTGAATGGCGTGAAACCATTAACATCAAGTAAATCCATATTTTATAACGATTTTTTTATAATGGTTCTGAACCTATTCTGACACAATCGTTGGAAAAAAATGCATAGGTACGTCATGATTAAGGTAAATAGGTACCTACACGTATTTTCATAGGTGTTATGATTGATTTATTATACATTTGACATGACTAGTTTTATTAAAAGTAATGTTCTATTGAATGAATGAAATTGAAATCTGAATAATATTCTATCTATTTGCAATTGGGAAAAGGACAGGGATTTATTGAGAAACTTGAGTTACAAATGACAATTTACGCGATACCTATGGTAAGTTCGTATGTATTCATTTATAGATAATTTTGAGTATGTAAGTTTTACTTACTCATCACTTTGAGATATTTTCTGATAATAATTCATATTCCTTATTCCATATATAATTTACACTTGTAATCGTCAAACAATGTAGATATAAAATTTATATTTCATCAGAACAGAACGTTATGGGTTTACCCGTATGCTGACGGGTTAGAATACGCATGTCGCCTCCCCATTTCTACCCGTGGGTATCGTAAGAGGCGATAGAGAGTAACTCTGCTACATATCATCTTCAGCAATAAAAGAAGCCCAGCAGAAGTTTGCCTGAAGCTACTGCTTCAAGCTTGCTTCTTTTTGCGATACTCGCACTATGTTTCGTACTGTGAGCGGGGGTCCCGAGACATTTATTCGCATCTCTTTCCTGTACCATCCTGTTCTATCCCTCTCCTGATCTCCCAAATTAATCCTCTTCCCTTCCTTCAAGCCAGCAAATACATCTGCGACACATTGATGTTATAGATGTTCATGGGTTGCGGACTGCGGTCAGTCACTTAACATCAGGTGAATCGCACGCTCCGCTTGCCTGCTTTACTATAAAAAATGCAAATGAATATGATTATTATGAATAGGACATTAATAATAATAATAATTTTTAAAATCAATCAATTTTTAATGAAAACAGCGTGTGTAGTGCGCAAAACATACTTATTCAATGACCGTCATTTTGCTATTACGATGTTAAAATATAATAAAGTAATATTTTATTATTTTTCAATCTACGGATGCAAATCGATCAACAAGTCGTGGAATTATTTGTTTTAAATGAGATTTATCTAGTTAGAATGAATTTATAGGTGACAGTGACATTTTAGACTTGGATCCTACATATCGCCCGGTCCTACATATTCTGACGAGATTATATATAAAAATGATTCTAAGAGCGATAAAATAAATTCTGAGGAATACCAAAAGAATAATTTTTATGTGTTAATCCTTAATAGTCTTCTTTATAGAGTTTAAATTTAGGTATTGTACCTTCTTCAAGTACCGATGAATGTTGTTATGAAGAAGGATCTTCTTAATATGAGTGAAAAACAGACTATACCTGAAGAACATCATGTTTGGATACCAGATATGAAAACATTTACAGAACAACCAGCCCTCGAAAGTGACGATAATTGATTTTAACTTATTTTTTAAATATTATTTACTAAATTAAAGTAACAATTAAACTACAATAAATGTATAATTTGATCTTTCACTTTGGGGTAAAACCCAATAAGTCACTACCTTGCCTATCTAAATTTCTTCTAAAATAAGAATGGTGTACAATGGACACTTTAAAATTGATTAATTAATCAGTTAAATATATATACTTTAATGCCTGTATCATCTCGTAAACTTGATCTGAGACCTAATAAAACTGTTGGTAGCTCGTTGACCCAATCTTCGACATTTGCGCGTGACATCAGTGCTGTTTTTAGCGTTCTGTGCCACCTTTCTATCATACCGTTCGCTTGTGGATGGTATGCAGTAGTGCGAATTTTTGTTATGCCTAAATATTTTGCCAATTTGCAAAAAAGATTCGATTCAAACTGGCGGCCTTGGTCAGTGGTTATTTTGGCGGGACAACCGAATCTTGAAATCCATGTGTTATACAAAGCGCTTGCGACGCTTTCTGCGGTAATGTCCTTCAAACATTTAATTTCAGGCCACCCAGTTGCTCTGTCTATCATAGTCAATATGTATCTATATCCATGACAGTAAGTTAAGGGACCGACAATATCCATGTGTAAATGTTCAAAACGGTCGCAAGATGAAAAAGTGCTGAGTGGAGATATTGTATGACGTTGCACCTTAGATTTTTGGCAATTAATGCAGGCTCTTGTCCACTCATTGATATCTGAATTCATAGATTTCCAAAAGTATCTGTTCGTTATCATTTTTCTAGTGGCACGCGTACCGCTGTGACTAATTCCGTGAATCGCTTTAAAAGCTGTAATACGATAGTCGTATGGTAGGTAGGGGCGTGCGCACTCTTTTGATATCTCGCAATATATTGGTTGAATACAATTTGGATATGCGATGACTTTAAAATTTAATTTTTTGAATTTCAGTAATTCTTTTAACTCTTCATCGTTTTGTTGTGCTTTCGATATTTCATTGTAATCAAGAGGCGAAGGCATATCTATTTGTTCTATTCTTGATAATGTATCCGCCACGACGTTTTGCGAGCCTTGAATGTATTCGATTGATTTACAAAACTGACTTATGAAATCCAGATGTCGTAGGCGTCTAGGTGTATCGCTGCCGCTCGTAGCTTTTTTGTGTAAGGCGTACACGAGGGGCTTATGATCCGTAAACACGGTCACTTGTTGACCTTCAATCATGTATCGAAAATGTTTCACTGCCATGTATATTGATAGTAGTTCCCGGTCGTAAGCACTGTAACGCTATTGAGCTTCGCTGAATTTGCAGGAGAAGAAAGATAGCGGTTTCCATTTTTCGCCAATTTTTTGTTGAAGAACAGCGCCTGCGCACGTGTTGGATGCGTCAGTCATAATCGCTAAAGGTGCTCCGGAAACGGGATGTGACAGTAAAACGGCATCTTTTAACTTATTTTTACATAATTCATATGCCTCTTCGGCTTCTTTACTCCATGTGATTGGTGTCTGATCGTTGCGTTTCGTATTATGTAAATATGCATTCAAAATTGCATGATATGAAGCGGCATTGGGTAAATGACTTCTGTAAAAGTTAATCATTCCCATAAATCGACGCAATTGTGAGACTGTTTTTGGCTTGGGATAGTTTATGATAGTCTCAACTCTATCACTCAAAGGTCGTATGCCGTCTTTAGAAACGCGATATCCCAAGAAATCGACTTCCGATTGTCCAAAATCGCACTTAGCTAAGTTAATTGTAACGCCGTATTGATTAAGGCGTTTGAAAATGATCTCTAAGTGCATTCGATGCTCCGATTCTGAGTTTGAAAAAATGAGGCTATCATCGACGAAATTAAATATAAAGTCCAGCCCTTCAAAAACGACATGATTCATAAAGCGTTGAAAGGTTTGGGCTGCGTTCCGGAGGCCAAAGGTCATTCGTGGGAATTCGAATAAACCGAACGGAGTTATTATTGCAGTTTTTTCAATGTCGTCCGGCGCCGTTGGTATAAAGTGATACGCACGATGTAAATCGATTCGTGAAAATATTTTCTTCCCAGCTAGTTGATATGTAAAGTCGTGTATACGTGGAATTGGGTATCTGTCTGGCTTGGTGATGGCATTGAGACTGCGATAATCGCCGCAGGGTCGGATTTCACCGTTCTTCTTTGCAACAACGTGAAGTGGACTGGCCCAACAACTCTTCGAAGGTCGACATATTCCTATCTCTTGCATATATTCAAACTCTTTCTTGACTTTAAGATACTTTTCTGCAGGGAGAGGTCGAGCGCGGGCGAAGACAGGGGGTCCAGTAGTCTCGATGTGGTGCATAACGTTATGTTTTGGCACATTTTTGTAGCACATGGGCTTCGTTATATCGGGATAAGCTGCCAGTAAATCATAATACGGGTTTGTAACCTGTATTGTTTTGATAGTGTCCTGTTGACGGCTGACTATAGATCCAATAACGTTTAGACTCGTAACAGAATCGATAAGTTTTCGCCCATTTACATCAACTAAGAGTTTATGATGATTTAAAAAATCGGCACCAAGGATCGGCTGTTTCACATCGGCGATGATGAAGTTCCAAGCATGGGGTCTTCTTAGTTTTAAATTTAACTCTAAGCGTTTAGTTCCATATGTTCGTATTTCACTACCATTAGCGGCATATAGTCTGTAATTTTCATTTTCTTTATGTTTATAAGGTTTTTTAAAGACTGGTAGGACAGAAACGTTGGCTCCCGTGTCCACCAAAAAACGTAGACCACTGTTTAAGTCAGTCACGCACAGGCGGTGGGATGGTGAAAGGGTGCAGACATCCGCCGCTGACTGCACCTTATTTAGTTTCCCTGGTTCTGTCTGTTTTGGTTATTCCATGCGCACGGCTCTGTACACTTGTTAGCTCTATGGCGAAAGCGAGCGTGATAATAACAAAATGCGTCGGCGCTCCTTGACTTACGTCGTATCATATTACGGCCGCGGGATCTTGAACGATAGTGATTGTGTAAGTTGTAATTTCTTTCTTTGTATTGATATCTTTGACTGTCTTCTAGTTCCATTATTAGTAAAGACAGCTGCGCCACTTGTGCTTGCAACATGTAAAGTTTATTTGACGTCGACGGTTCGCTACTATTTTCAGCTACTTGCATTGGCCTTGAATTTTCCATAATTTTGTTTGCCATTTTATCTGTTGTTGTTCAGGCTGATGATAAGTATTTTATTTTCACTGATCACGTCGGCGAGTAGGTATATAATCACGTTGACGAGTAGATTTAAAATCACGTCGGCGATAGATTTATAATCACGTCGGCGAGTAGATTTAAATCACGTCGGCGAGTGGATATACGATCACGTCGGGGTCACCAATTTGCCTAATGTATGTGTATTTTAGAATAAAAGGCAATTATATATATATAGTGATTATATTGTTCTACACTATTTATTGCAAGAGATGGTTACAGTGTGAAGGTGGGATAGCGACTGCTCTGGCTAGCGGCGACTGAGTTTAAAATAATAAGAATATAACACTAAACAAACATCGATCCGCTTCTTGGAACAAATCTGGATCGTGACATATTTTGCTGATTAAGAATAACAATAATAAGAGTAACATAATATAATGTGTCGGCACAATACTATCACAACAAATGCGTATTGTAACGATATTATATTAAAAACATGGGTATATTTGTCATTGAACTTTAAATATTGAATAATTCAAAAGTTAAAATTTCATACTTATTGGGTTTGAGCACTATACCCTCGAAATATTCCTGGACATTTAACACAACGCCATCTAGTCCCAAACTAAGTAAATCTTGTACTTTGGAAACTAGATCACTGACAGACATACTTAAACATACATTTTTTTTTTGTAAATAAAAACATACTATAGATATATAAACACCCAGACAGTAGTAAACTACAATGTTCATCACATCATAATTTTTTACTCGTGGAGATTAATTTCTCGTGGGTTATTTAAAAATAACAAAAACCTCATTCCAAACATTTATTCATCAGTCCTTTAAATTTAAAATTAATTACATTCATTAAATGCCGTTTACAAATTATTTAACTTAAGTTTGAGACTAGACATTTATTTTTAATAAATGAGCCAACAACACATTTTTGATATCATTTTGTTCCCTTACAAATAATTTGAATACATAAACATATTATAATGATTCCTCAAAATATTTGTATGTACATAACTCAAAAAAAGACAAGTAATTAGATTTTTAATTGTATCAACTGTTAGATCAAGGTTTTTTAAATATTTATAAGCGAATAAAGGCGCAGTTACATAGGTCGTTAAGTCAATGAAATTTATCGTTCAATAAATCACTGTATTAATGTGTGCGGAGCTCCCTGCACCAATGATATGTCATGCAAGCTGTATGGCATGGGTTACAGAAATGTCCCGCACCCCAAATGCGAGCTCTAACGACCAGTGAAAACGATCAACCTTTACAGAACTAGCCCGCACGCTGCACGCAGATCCTAACGCCCAATGTAAATACACCATTATCGATTTCTATCTATGATACACACATAATCCATGCCTGCATGAATTAAAAAAGATACAATTTTTTTGGTAAAAATTAATTATAACAAAATATTAATATTATTACAAAATTGACATTAGAATTTTCATAATATTAAGCCTCCATAAAAACGAGATTCAACTAAACATATGCAAATCAAATAACAGTATTCAAGCAACGGATGAAATTTTACAAAAAAACTACAAAAAATAATACTAACATAATATGATTTTCCTTGTCTTGCTTTTTCTCACCGACCTATTTTATTTATAATGATACTCTCTCCTTATTGTAAGGGTTGTCTGGTAGAGATCGCTACCGAGCGATAAGTACGCTTTTTGCTGGTTCTGTATTCTAGTTTTTTATTGCTGTTCTTTTTATAAGCAATAAAGTGTTTTCATTTCATTTCATATGATAATATTTTTGGCTGTAATATCATATATCAATCTTTAACCCGCATTCACAAACAGTACTATGAGTTCTCAAAATGCACAGGGTCCCATAAACCTATCCAGAGACGATACTTGAGATGTCACTTGGTGTATTTAAATTAACACCCATATTCTAAGTTACCTTAATTTGACTTCCACTCAGATTACGTCAAATATGACGTATGACAAATTTCAATCGAAAATTCATGATTGAAATAACATAAAAATACAATATATTAATAAATAGATCGAAGTAACGGATGGAGGTGTTAAATTTTATTTTCCGAAATTTTCTTAACGTGAGTAGACGTGAGTTAGTAGAGTTCCGACTCAGAATATAAATTTTCGTTGACAGAGGTTGAGTGAAGTCGAGGAATGCTCGAGATACGTATTAGAATACGAGAGTTAGTCTTATTTTCTTTTTGTTTAAAAGACTTGTCATTTGAAACGCTTTAAATGTACTTCACATAGTATTACTCCCAGATTAGAGAATAAAAGGCAGATGGAGTGCGGCCGGAGACTCGAATGACGAAAAACAAATACAAACTTCAAAAGCAAATGCAGAAATGTTCATGTTTGACAGAACATATCACGAGGGCTTCGAAATTTTCAAATTTCACGCACACAGATGCACGTGTACGTGTTAGCGTCACTCGAGTCTTCGGAACACTCCATCTGCCTTTTATTCTATAATCTGTGCTACTACTTTACTTATACAAGTTTGTGAATACGGGTAGTTCTGTATTTTTGGAATTAAATAATTTATTTTCTGTTTTTATGGAGCTTCTTACATAAATGTTAATACAATTTAAAAAAAATCAATTACAGGATTAAAGTAGCCTATATGTTATATATCGTATTCTGAACCCTTACCTATATGTATACAGTTTCATCATATTTGGTTTAGCATTGGGTAACAAACATACAATATATACATACATCCTGACCAAGTTTTACTTTTATATTAAATTATTATATATAGGGTAATTATTGCAATGAATAAATATTATTTGTGCTCCTACTGCTTAATACTAGAAAAATATTATAAAGATTTTGTCAAAGCAATTAAACAATGACATAAAACAAAAAACAAAATTTCAAAATTGAACCAAAAAAATTAATTAAATCTGCAACCAATTACAGAGAATTTTTTATTAATTTTAATTAAAAAAATATTTATTTCAGGTATTATGACTAAAAAACAGTAGGAGCACGTTACAATCTGGAGAAATTTACGCGTGAATAGGCATCTCTTAGATGAATGTACAATCAGTAAAAAAAAGCAACATACATTTACAACTACCAAATAATTCTTTGAGGTTCCTTAAATTCATTCCACTTAACTTCCTTATTGAAAAACACATAAAACGCACCAACATTAATAGCAACATACCACAAAAACTCAAAAACAGCTACTTTATACGACGACTTCGCAAACCGTAATCTCAAAATCACATACGGAACCAAAAAGTATCTTACATCAACTAACTTTTGCAGTGCTACAGTTAAAAACAACGAAATTGTGTATGGTAGAAGAAATGATATACAATTCTGATCTTTTAAATTGTCATATAAACTGAATAATAGAAAAGTATATATAGGTACTGTTGCATATTTAGCGTACTCATATTTTCCAAACCAACGATTCCATATATAAAAGGTATAGTGACGATTATCAGCTAATAAATACGGATGAATTAATGTATTGAAATGAACTGTAGCTGTTAATATAGCAATGACTATCAAAACTTTAAATTTATTACGCAAAATCAATTTCAATGTTGACTTAAATCTGCTTAAAACGTATGGCAACCCAAAGACACCGTAAAATAGTAGGAAATACAACATTTGCGGTAAATGCAGTGTTGCCTGATGCGCGTTCTTATCTCCTACAACAATCGATCCGTTTATGTAGACGAATACACAAAAACCTAGCAACACCAAACCATGTTGGAACATTAAAATAAAATCAGACAGCGTTAAAAATTTAAAAACGTTACTAAAACAAGTTCCTAAATGGTATTTGACTGCTATATACACATCATTTATGTTATAATAACGTTTCAGTTTCGACGAATCTTCATTATTAGCAATAATACTGCGTCGTATTGCTGACTTATTCAAATACACATTTCCATAGACTCTAGAGCTTCTTATTAATAGATCTAACGCTTTATGGCCTAGCATCATAGCTACCCAGACGACATTTGTTTGTCTCATCAACACACATAACACACCATTTACAAAAACAAGCCAGTAACTTTTATAAACCACAGACGTTATAGAAAATATTAATAAAATTAACAAAGATAACGTATCAGTATAGTAAACGAAAGAAAAGAAATATAACGGAGGTAGTATAGCTAGAGATACAGCTTGCAATACTATTTTAATCTGACTGCCTGTATGTCCATATGTAAATTTGAGTAGAAACGCAAAAATTATCAAATTCATACAAGACGCAACTAAATTGACAAATCGTAGGTTATAAGTATTACAATCTAATTTAAAAATGGATAGAATTGATGATGTTAAGTATAAACCTGGTAGGGTTGTTATCTTTGGGTCCCATCTTGAGAAATTTCTCTCACAATATGCGATTCCTTGGGGTATATGAAATAATTCATCAATAACTATGTTTATTGTTTTGTGCACTGCGTTGAATATATGTAATGAAGAGTAGGAGTATAGAGCAACGGCTGCGGTTAAGAGAAGTAGAAATTTTATTGATATGAACCACATTTTTGCTGAAATAAAAAAAAATATGTTTAACATTGAATTCACTTATACTTTGGTAGGGTATATAACTAAGAACATTGAGAATGAAAGTTAAAACTACATGCATTTTTTGCTATGAAAATTTTATAAATATTGCTTTTAATTGGGATGTTCGTTTAAAGATAACAAAATCAAATGTTTATTTTTTGTATTATTAATTCAACGCTTTAATTAATTAAAAGTTAATGTTTACTTGTTCTTATTGGAATGTTTATTACATTCAAGGTTATGATAAGAATTATTTACATTTTTATATGAAAGTTGACAAATGGTTTAGTTTTTGGCATATTTTCTTTAAATAGGATTATATTTATATGAATTCTTAAACCAATATTGAACTATAATATCTTAAGTGTACAAAACAATGACTTAGCAATAATTTTGCATTAAGCATTGGTCATAAGATTTTAAATAGAGATTTATACACTATTTAAACCTATCACACTACATTATTATAGGAGAATCAGAATCTTGTCTATTTTATAAGGTCTCAGATTGGTATAAATTCATATCATAACATAGGTTTTGCATTCCCGCCTATAAGAATCTGTACTTACAATGAAGTGTTAATACATTCCGAATATGTATGGAAGTCATGATTTTACCAAATTGGACACAAATATTAAATATATCCCCAGGAATCATTTAAAGGCTATGCATAATTACGCTGAAAACAGTCTACGAAATACACACCTGCGTCTGTTTGTGTTTGTAACTATAAGGAAGATCCGAATCTTACTTTACTGGCTTCTGTAATTTTTCGTAGCTCTTTAATTCATTTCAATGGTTTTAATTATTGGCAGTGCTTATTCAATAACACGCAATTAAACCCCCAAATGCACGTTGTTTATTGATTATGCCGGTTGGCGGTTTTTTTTGACATTTCAATTGTCAAGTTTTTTTTTCTATTTTATCCCATTCGATACTGATTATTTGGATATAACTTTTAAACAATTAATTTTAACTTTAATTTGATATTTACTCGTTTAATAAAATATTCAGCTTTAAATTTGTATATAATTAATTTATTATTTTGATAGAAAATATAATTTATTATTTATGTTTTTATTTAATATCTGTGTCACTTTTATTTTTTTCAAATTTGACATTTGATATGACTATTCTCTACTTCACTGGATCTGTGTGTTGAAAAACGGTTTATTTGAAAGTGAATCAATTTATTTTGCTACATTTTTACTAAATATCAAGATAATTCCATTGTGAAATGAATTATAACCATGACTGTTAGTGAAGCGAATAGTTTTGTGACGAAATTGAAGGCGCATGGATCTGAAAATGACTATTACAACTTAGAAACAGCTTGTAAAGAATTTGGAGTTTTACTGACGAAATTATCCTCTAAAGATAAGCAATCTTTTGCGTTAAATGTGTTATGTACATTATGCAGGTATGTAACTTCTCGTGTATGGGCAGTTTTTATAAAAGTCCCAGTAATCTCTTTCTCTATAGTTCTAATAATTTACAACGACGCCTTTGCCTAAAATTACAGAGTTCAAAAGTTTCATTCCTGTATTTTCAAGTTTTTATAAATGTAGTGTGTACATTCTTAAAATTTCATAGTTAAAATTTAATATTTCACAAACAATTTTATGCATTTTATGCAACTTTTTGCACAGGGCCTCATAAATCTATTCAGACAATATTAGTATTGTTGTTTTGTAATTAAATACTTGTTGGAAACATTGGAAAATGACTTACTACACATAGTATGACTATTTTACTTACGCAAGTATGTTTCGCTTTTATCGCAAATTTGTTATGTAATGTTTTTTATTTCAGAAATATAGAAAAAGTGTCTTCATGGAGGGAAAAAGTGAACACTACAGATTTAACAAAACTGTCCATAGAGTGTGTGAGACAAACACGCGGTTTGGAAGGAGAGGGGAGGGTTAAGGGTCTGGCCTGCGTTTATCATGTACATAAATATGTAGTAAGACAGGTAATATACTTTTTAGCTTGCTGATCCGTGTGGCTTCACTCCTGTAGCATATTTTTTTACGAATTTTAAAATCAGTCCAGTAGCTTTTATATCTATTCATTATTCATTACAACCAAACAAACAAAATTTCCTTTTTATAATATTGGTGTAGACTAAATAAAGGAGGGTGTGTGTCACCTGATATGTAAACACACATAATAATACAGCAGTAGGCACAACATCCTTTGAAAAGTATTACTAGTATTAATGTAAATATAAATAGAATGTAGATTGGGTTTTGATAATACCCATCATATACAATATGAATGTTGCACTTCCTCAAATTGCATCAAAATATGTTCAGCTCTTTTAGTGTGTTGAGTTAAAAATATTCATAAATTGAACACAAGTTTGCATATTTATAATTTTCTTACAAAGGATGGATTTTAAGCCTTATCATTATTAGACAAAATTTTAAATAAAATAAATTCCAATAAAAACCATTTGTTAAAAATATATGTTTATAAAGACTTCATAATTATTATGGTTAAATTGAAATTATATAATTGTTAATGTCTTTATTGTTTCAGAACACCTCAGTACCACCAGAATTAATACTGAAAATCTCCTTTATGCCTTTTGAATGTGACTCACAACATCTTCTAAAAGACTACCACAAAACCTACTGGAGCATATTGGCTGACAGAATAACTTATATCGAGAAATTAAAAGCTAAACTTGCTATAAAGAATTTACTACCAAAACTTATAGAAGACGTGACCAAAGTCATAACTATTTATGACACTTATGATTTTTGCACGAATTTGCTACCGTTTGTTATAAAAAAACTGTATTTCATTTTCTCCAATTGTACAGATTTGAATGAGAGCTTTCGAATCATTTTTAAAAGTATAGACGAAAACGGAAAGAGTATTAAGGAATGTAATGATAAGCAGTTAACAGAATTGTATGTGAGATTCAACGATTGTATTTATATTGTAACGGAAAATGCGAGTAAAATGAAATTTAAAAATTCTCCGTTAGATGATATTATTAGGAATTGCTTAAATCTACTCGGACATCGGTCAGATATATTCCACTGCTTACAAACATTTTATTTAAACTCATTTTTGTATATTTTTAATAAACAAAACACATATATAGATAATGTATTCAAGAATTTATTGATATCGTGTGAAACGACAGAGAAATTGGGATACAAAAATCTTATGTACCTTACTTATCCATTTTTAAACCAATTGCTAAGATTATGGATGGAATACAACGAAAAGAGTTTGGATATTCCAGAAAATTGTTTGAATTTTGTTTTTTTTTTAATGGGGAAAGTTAAAAAATGCAGCCAATTAGTGAAATGTGAAAATTGCAATTTAAAATCTGGCTTACACGACGCGCTACGCCTAAGTTTTTTAATAAAAAATATAATGTGTAAATCAGTTGATGACAGTTCTTTTTCGTCGAAATCGAAACTTTTTTACGCGGTAATAGAAGAGCAATATTCAATTTTGGAACAATTAAAACTGGCTGGATGTAATAATATTCATAAATATCGAATGAAATTACAAACAGATGTTCATAACTCCGCCATTTTGTTGCACAAGGCGGGAATCTACGACTTTTCGATTTCGTTATTTGACGTTTATTTGAAAATAGAATTTGAGAATTTGGATGGAGAAAATTTTAAAAATGTTAGCCGCGCGTTGTATAATAAAAGTATATGTGAGTTGGATAATAATATGTATGAAAAAGGGGTTAAGGATGCGTTTTTAGGGCTCGCTTTTTCTCAACATTTGAAAAGCGAGAAGTACATGAGTCTTGTGGTGAAGGGAAAGGCTGCAAAGAATGAGGACGATAACCAAGATTTGCAATTATTATCTGTGCTTGGCGCTTGTGAGTCTGTGGAAGGAAGTATTTATGGCAATATGAAACCTTTTTTGAAAAATGTCAAGTTTAGGTGAGTTTTTTTAATTTAAAATTTTTCTATGATTGCGTATTTTTCTTACACTGTAAATTCGCTCAAGAAAATTTGCTTTATTTAAAACTGTACAGATTAAAATCATGATTTATTTCACGTTAAATAAGTGACGTAAATTACTAAAAGTAAGGTAGTTGCAATATTTTACAAGCGTGTGAGATTTAAAAAACTGAAATTTCATTTCATTATTTACCCGCGTATATGTCCCGTTTTCTTGGGATTTCCGGGACTTTTCTGTACAATTTGTACCGAATTTCTGTACAAAATTTCATCAATATTGGTTTAGAGGTTTAGGCATAAAGAAGAGACATTTACATTATAATTGTAATAATAGTAAGGATTCTGGATTTTATTTCTTTCGTTTGTAGCATATTTCATGGTCAAGCATTACTAATTGATAGATATTTAAACTATAGTACAAGCAATATTTGTTTTTTATTCCTAAATCATATACTTTTACCGAAAATTAATATATTTTTTATCATTTACAGTGAATTATTAACGCACGAGTTTTCAATGTATCAAAAGCTGTGGCCATCTTTGGTACCCATAACAGGCGTTATACAATCTTTGAACCAAATGATTATGAGTAATAATTATTGCGGGAAAGGTGAGTTTGTATAAAAAGAAATTTAATTTACAGATAAATTTTTTTTAAAGGAGAAAAATGTTTGTAAAGAAGGACATGTTATTTACAGCGAAAGTTTAGTTTTTTTAAAGAAAAAAAAAATTGTAAAAAAGATCACGTAATTGACAGCGAAAATGTAATTTTTTTAAAGAAGAAAAAAAAATGTTTGTAAAAAACGATCATGACAATTAAGTTTTTTTTTAAAGACAAAAAAAAAAATGATTGCAAAAAAAAAACATAGCGAACAGCGAATTTTTTTTTTAAGAAGAAAAAATATTTTTGTGTTGACTTAGTTTTTTCGCATGTGTCAAAGAGTCTTATGGGATCTTGCGATGAACGTCATATACAAATACAACATGTGCTGAATGCCTTCAATCTTCATTGCATCGAAGACAATAAAAAATTTCTCCAAATTGTGAAATGAATTAACTGATATGGTTATTAATATAAGATTATGAGAATAATAAATGATGTAAATCGATGATTAATTTTGATTAAAAAAAAACGAAATATATCTATAAAATTTTGTTTAATTTTTTTTTATGTTCGAAGTATAAAATTAAATTAATTTTTTAGTAGTCATTATCTATTTTTTTTTTGACATATCAAAAAAATTCCTTTACAGTGGAAGACAAGAAATTATTAAAGGACGTTTTTTACGATATCGTTTTAAAAACGCCGAGCGTAGTACGATGGGTGCAAAATGATGTCTTTAAAACTACTGTTAAAGATATATTGGCTTCTATGGATTGGAAGGTAAGTGGAATTAATTAAAAACTAGCGCTGTGTTTTTATATGTATGTATACTTTTATCGATATTTTATGGTTAATTCACTGATTATGTATTTAATGATACCGTTTTAAAAACAAATACAGATTAATCTCTAATTTTGAAAAATCTCATCTAAAATTGTATAGCCATTTTTGTGTCGTCTAGCGAATGTATGAAGTCGTGGATGAAATTTAGTAAGAAAAAGAATATCAATTAATTCAGGATTATGATGATAATCATCAACTTGTTTTTTTATTTTTTGTATATATGATATTTTTTTTTAATTTTCATATAATATACATGTTTGCGGCAAACTTAACTTGTTGAATTTCTTTATGTTGTTTTTTGTACTTTTCCAAAAAAATTACGCATTAAAAAAATACTAGTGGATTTTTTGATTTAAACATTCGTAAACTGAACAAAAAGAAAAAAATGTATAGCTTATAATTTTTTTTTCAGACCCTAAAATTGGACGATAAAATGTTGTATGTCGCATTGTTATTTATTAAATCGGAACAAGATATACAAGAAGCGAGTGACAAATATGGGTGGAAGCCAGCTGAGCAAGTGAGTATAGAAAAAAAAAAGTGTGTAAAAAAAATTTTTCATTATAAAAATTACTAAAATAATAAATATTCCTAAATAAATATAAATATTCCCGGACATTAAACACAAAGCCATCTAGTCCCAAACTAAGCAAAGCTTGTGCTATGGAAACTAGATAACTGATAGAATACTTAAACATACTTTTTTTTGTAAATAAATAAATACTATAGATAAATTAACACCCAGACAGTAGAAAATTCTTCTTCTAAGTCGTACACTCTTGACAGAGTGGTCGTGGTTATGGTGGGGGTGGCGTTAAAGATTTGGCAATCTGCCTCCACTTTTCTCTGCAGGCAGCATTACGAGCACATTCATTTATGGACTGTCCCGTAACTGACTTAATGCAGTCAGTCCATCTAGTCGGTGATCGGCCTCTTGAACGTTTACCCTCTGTGTGACCTTGGATAATTAGGCGTTCGATGGAATAATCTTTACGGGTAATGTGACCAAAGAGAATGTTTAGAATTCGTAGTTGCACAATCGACGAAAGTCTTTGTTTTATGTTAAGTTCCCGTAAAATTGATATATTAGTTCTATGCTCCGTCCAGCTTACGCGAAGGAGTCGACGCCAGCACCACATCTCAAGTGCGTCAATTTTTTTCCGGTCTTTATGTTTTATGGTCCACGTTTCAGCTCCATACAGAAAAATTGGAAAGACTAAGCACCGCATTAAGCGAACTTTGGTAGCTTTTGTAATTCTCTGGTCTTTCCAGATTTTTTGAAGCCTCTCAACTGCTGATCTTGTTATGGCGCAACGTCGGTTGATCTCCTCTTCGTTGCCCCCATTATTTGTTATATTTGAGCCGAGATATATGTAGCTTGAGACTACTTCGCAATTGCCAACCCTCCTTAAGTTTGGACGATTGTTCTGAGATCGATCGACTATCATTACCTTCGTTTTTTCTCGGTTTATTTCGAGACCAAATTCAAGGCTTACTGATTCTAGGCGACAAAGAAGACCTGATAGGTCTTCCTATGAAGATGACAAGAGGGTAGCGTCATCAGCGTAGCGCAAGTTTGAAATTACGCGACCACCGATAGATACGCCTCCATTCCAGCCATCAAGTACGATTCGCATAATGTGTTCCGTGTAGATGTTAAAAAGAAGTGGGGAAAGTATACACCCCTGTCGAACTCCAGAATTTGTTTTAAAACTATTAGAGGTAACGCCGTCAAGCCGAATGGTTGATGTTCCACCTTCGTACAGTGTTTTCAACAAATAGACAAGATGTTCAGGAACACCCATTCCCATGAGGACTTCCCACAACTTATACCATTTAACTGTATCAAAAGCTTTCCGGAAATCAACGAAACAAATAAATAGTGGGCAATTAAATTCACGAGCTTTTTCAATGATTTGTCTTAGATTTAGAATTTGTTCTCTCGTCCCTCTTCCTTTGACAAAACCAGCTTGTTCAGGTGATATTTCGCGGTTGAGATAAGCTTGCAGTCTAGTGTTTATAATATGAAGTATAATCTTACTGGCATGAGATATGAGTGATATCGATAGTAGAAAATTACAATGACATAATTTACTGCTCGTGGGGATCGAACCCACACCCTCTGGCGCAATAGACCATTGCTGAACCACTGCGCCATCGGGTCGTCAACTAAAATAATGCCTCTTGTGCTAATGGGCTCGATCACAAATAGAAAGGTATTATTAGAGGGCTTTTTTGATTTTATGCTCTGATTTGCAAAAGAAAATCCTACTACTATTATAAAGGCGAAAGTTTGTAAGTATGGATGTATGGATGTTTGTTACTCTTTCACGCAAAAACTACTGAACCGATTATGATGAAACTTGGTATACATATAGATAAGGGTTCAGAATAACATATAGGCTACTTTTAATCCCGGAGTTGCCACGGGATCAGATGTTACGCGGGTGAAACCGCGGGGCGCGGCTAGTCTTATATATAAAAACTAGCGACCCGCCCCGGCTTCGCACGGGTGCAATGCTGATAAAAACCTTCCTCATGAGTTACTCTATCTATTAAAAAAAACCGCATCAAAATCCGTTGCGTAGTTTTAAAGATTTGAGCGTTCATAGGGACATACAACATGACACATGACAGAAAAAGCGACCTTGTTTTATACTATGTAGTGATGAATCGCAAAATGTGTTGGTAAGCGCATAACTCAACAACGACTGGACCAATTTGGACAATTCTTTTTTTTAAATGTTCGATGAAGTTCAAGCATGGTTTTTACGGCGAGAAAAATTCGAATTGCCGGGTCCATGCGAGCGAAGCCGCGGAAATCTAGTATATAATAATTTTATAATCTATGTTCTATTGATTAGTTTTTTTTTTCAAAAAAAATCGTAATGTTTTCTGATTAAAGTGATATGAACCCCTTGATATGCTTGCATTAATATTTTTACCTGCCTACGACGGAAGGAGGGTATTTTTTCGACCGTATGTTTGCATGTCTATTTATTGATAATCCAGTCGAGTTTTTCATAGATAATTATTATTGTTTTTTAATATATTTCAGTTGATAGACCCAGACCAAGGGCTTGTGTTACGCACTCTGCCTCAAGAATTCGACGCAACCAAAGAATCTATAACAGGCGTGGAGCTATTGTCTACGTTTGTAAGAGATTTGGGGACTGGTTAGTATAGTGTTTTTTATTTAATACTACTAATTACTAATTCCACTATATTAATATAGTGGAATTGAAAGTATAAAAATGTGTTTGTCCTTATATAAAGGTAATATGCAATTCCATCAAGAAGTATCAATACTAAGTATAAAGTATATCTATACTAATATTATAAAGCTGAAGAGTTTGTTTGTTTGTTTGTTTGTTTGAACACGCTAATCTCAGAAACTACTGGTCCGATTTGAAAAATTCTTTTAGTGTTAGATAGCCCATTTATCGAGGAAGGCTATAGGCTATATATCATCCCGATATTCCCACGGGAGCGAAGCCCTGGGCCGCAGCTAGTAAAGTATATTTAATACTAGCTGATTAGCACGGCTTCGCTTCCGTAGCAAAATTCTCTATACTAATATTATATAGAGGAAGCTTTGTATTTTTGTATGTTTGTATTGAATGGGCTCAAAAACTACTGGAGCGATTTCGAAATTTCTTTTACCATTACTTAGAGGGATTCTTCCGAATCCGTATAGGCTATATTTTATCCCGGAAAATAGATAGTATATAATATTATACAGATCAGCTCAGTTGCTTGTGAATAATGTAGCTTTCGAACGGTGAAAGAAATTTCAAATTGGTCCAATATTTTCGGAGCGTATTCAATTTAAACAAACAAAAAAAAATCAAACCTTCCCTCTTTCTAATATTAGTATAGATTAGCTGTACTATGCTATCCTATGTCCTCAGGATTCTCGGGTTTCAAACAAGATTTGTATAATATTTTATCTAAATCGGTTCAGTGGTTTAGATGTGAAGAAGAGACAGAGTACAGACAGACAAATATTCGTATTTATTTATTTATAATTTTAGTACTACATTTTGCCCGCGGCTTGTCAATGATCAACTAAAGATATCCCATCACCTAAACAATTTAATATCTTACCCATATACGAAATTTCATCAAAATCAGCTCAGTTGTTGTGGCCTGATTGCCACACAAACTTTCACATTTATAATATTAAGTAGAATTTATTACAATAACAATACCGCTTTTCTTAAACTATCTCTTAGTTTCTACTCAAACCTAGATATGTCTACAAAATATTACAATTCTATTTATCCGTCTTTCAGTACCTCCTCACCGGCTGAACCACTTCCAAAGTATATGCGAAGTGATAGTGCACCAATTATTACATTTACATAGAGATATACATGGATTACAACTGGCTACTATGTGTTTGAGAATCGCTAATTTTATGGGAGACAAGTATGTATTTTTTTTATGTATGTTAGAATATTTTTAAAATATGCAAAAAAAGTTTTGTTGAAATATTGATATACCCATTAACTGAAAATAAAAAATATAGTTTAATATCAAGGAATAAAATATGTACTTATTTTTTTTTCGGGTAAGGTAAGAAAAATTGTTACATAACCAAAATCAATGAGTACCAGGGAATAAAAGAAATTAAATACATTTTCCATTACCTTAAGTCTATAATGTTATTTTTATTCAAAACCAAAGTGTATTATTATTCGTCACTAGCTTTCCCGCGTGGTTTTACTCCCATAGCATAATGTTATATAGTCTACTAGATTTCTGAATGCAGTTTCACAATAGTGGACTACTATCATAATAAGTATAAAATTTGGTTAAAATCGGTTAAGTAGTTTAGAAGTCCATCGTGGACAAACACTGTGACACGTAATTTATATATTATATTAAGATGTTTCATCAGGAATAATGTAGTTCGATCTAGTAAATATAAATATAAATATTCCTGGACATTTAACACAACGCCATCTAGTCCCAAACTAAGCAAAGCTTGTACTATGGAAACTAGATAACTGATAGACATACTTGAACATACTTTTTTGTAAATAAATACATACTATAGATAAATGAAGTAGTTTTCAAGTCTAGTGAATTAAAACAAACAAAAAATCTAAACTATTATTAATGAAATTAATTATTTAGTAATCTCTTTTATAAGCACCTAAATTAATTTTTGATATATTTTCAGAGTATCGTACATACGAAACGTCGGTACAATCCTACACAATACTGAGATACAGTATCCCGAAATCGACTTCATCACAGCAAATGCTGTGAAACTGTGGAACCATGTTGTTAAAGTGAAAGAGCATTTGGAAACGGCGCTGGTGTTCCTTTGTGAAGTTGCAGTAAGTACAATCTATAGTTATTATAGTACTTAAAAATTGACAGTATGCTGAGATTGAGTTCTCAGCAAATGCTGTTAAACTATTTATAAGCAATGATGGTGTTTATTTGTGAAGTTGCAGTAAGTAAAATCTTTAGTTAAAATGGTACTTAAAAATTGACAGTATGCTGAGATTAAGTTCTCAGTAAATGCTGTTAAAAATTTAAAATATTTCTCAACAATGCTGGTGTTATTTGTAAAGTTGTAGTAAGTGAAATCTGTAGTTATTGTAGTACATATTTAAAAATTGACAGTATGCTGAGATGGACTTCTCAGTAAATGCTAAAGTATTTCTCAGCAATGCTAAATAAATCTATTATTTGTCTCTTTGGCTCAGTGGATAGTCTTAAAACTTGATATATTTGTATTTGGTATAATTTACAAAAATACAAACACTTTATTTAAATTAAAACATACAAGTTGAATAGAAATTGTTAGAAATATGGTAGTATAATATAAGATATAATATATGGTGGTATATAGAATGTATATTTTAATGCTGTTTAAAAGAGTAACTATCGAGTTTCTTGTCGGTATCTCCTCGATAGAATCGACTTTCCGAACCGGTGGTAAATTAAAAAATGACTATTCATAAGTACTTAAAGTTTACATGAATAGAAATATTTTTTATTCTATTTCAGATGTATTACACGAAATGTAATAAACAAACAGCGGCGGCCATCTTAGTAAGAGTAGCGCAGGCGAAGGTCGTAGAAGCGATACAGACGAATCCGGATGTGCATTGTAAGTGTTATAATATTATCCTATCCTATATATATGTTATAATATATAGTTTGTAAGTATGGATGTATGGATGTTTGTTACTCTTTCACGCAAAAACTACTGAACCGATTATGATGAAACTTGGTACACATATAGATAAAGGTTCAGAATAACATATAGGCTACTTTTAATCCCGGAGTTGCCATTTAATCAGAAGTTACGCGGGTGAAACCGCGGTATACAGCTAGTATTATTATATTAAATAAATAAATATTCCTGGACATTGAACACAACGCCATCTATTCCCAAACTAAGCAGAGCTTGTACTATGGAAACTAGATAACTGACAGACATACTTAACTTACAATATTGTCGGCAACATTTTGCGATTTCGCTCACTTGTCAGTTGTCAGCTGTCATCAAAGTCGTATAAAACAGTAGGTGCGTTCAGTATCTGGTGCATTGGTACCGATTGCGTGTAACGTCTTATTGACGTCACGACCCAACTACCCTCACTTTGCTAATAGTCATGACTAGCTGTGATTTGTTGTTAACTGACTAGTTCTGTAATTGCCCCGTTGTATATAATCACAGTACATGTCTATTACATTCGACATAATTATACAAAGCGCGTCTATTAGTTTATAACAATATATTATTTTCAGTGGAGCTAGCGATGGGCAGGCTGTTAGAAGCGCAAGTGTTGTTGTGCGCCGACACGGGCTTGACCGCGCTGACGGCGGCCAACACGGTGCAGAGACACTACCTCGCTTCTGCGACGTTGGGTAAGACGATCCTTTTTAATTTTTTTTATTATCTTTGCAATTTAAAAACTGTGTTGTGACCTATTTTTTTTTGAAGTTTTCATTATTAATATAATGTATCGATTTAGTGGTGACATAATTCAATTTTAAAATAAAGGACTGAAATCAGTCTATGTGTGAAGATACTACAGACAAACGGACAGAGTTACCTTCGCATTTATAATATTAGTAAGGATATTGTAGTACAGACTTAAAAAAGTATGTTAGTAAAAATCATCATTATTAAAAATTCATCAAATCACAATAAAAATGAAAACGTTAAAATTTAATATTAAAATTAAATTCACAATTAACACTCTGTTTCTATTTCATTGCTTGTTTTAAATCTTAATTAATTTGTAAACCAGTTAAATATATAAATATTCCTGGACGTTTAACACAACGCCATCTAGTCCCAAACTAAGCAAAGCTTGTACTATGGACACTACATAACTGATAGACATACTTAAACATAGTTGTATACATAGTGTGTATAATTTATCTATAGTGTGTATTATAAACATAGTTGTATAATACACACTATAGATAAATTAACACCCAGTAGAAAACAATGTTCATAACATAATTTTGTACTCGCGTGGATCGAACCCACACCCTCCAGCGCGGTGTGGGTTCGATCCCCACGAGTAGAAAATTATGATGTGATGAACATTGTAATTTTCTACTGTGTGGGTGTTAATTTATATATTATAGTATGTATGTATTTACAAAAATAAGTATGTTTTAGTATGTCTATCAGTTATCCAGTTTCCATAGTACAAGCTTTGCTTAGTTTGGGACTAGATGGCGTTGTGTTAAACGTCCAGGAATATTTATTTATTTATGTATGGGGTTTATCCGTACTAAAAAAATAGAAATCCGTTTATTGCCAATCAAAAACTTAAAAAGTACAATAAAAATATTAGGCAAAAGGGCTATATTCAGCATATGTTACGGGCATCCTAAGATGCCCGCAACGCTGTTCTTCAATATACCCCATTGGGACAGATGTTAGCCGACAAGAATAGTTTTAAAATAAAGAAAAAAAAAAGGAAAATA
>LQNK01002732.1:8928-47603 GCA_001586405.1 Phoebis sennae | reverse complement strand
ATTTATTTATTTATTTCCCATTTTGCATGAACATGTGAAAATAGTAGGTATATAAGATCTTAAATAATATTAGGTATGTACATATTCTGCCCATTACGGCGTGCAAAATTACAAACGAATCGGTGGTAAATAAAAAAAAATATTATGATTTTATTAAGATTCTCACGCAAAATAGGCGCTCGACGTCAATTTGCGGAGACCAGCTCGCTTTTATTATTATTAAGCACCTCGAAAGAAGCCAATTTGGAAAGTAAACGTTTTCACTTTGACTTTGACTTTGAAATCTTATTTCAGCTTAGCATAGTGACCAAACAGAGCAGGCTGATTTGTGCATCATGTGTGCGTCAGTTGCGGGAGGCCAACAGCTTCCGATCCCTGGTGATCCAAGCGGAACAGGACTTGAGTGGGATGGGGAAGGAGCCAGTGTTTATTAGTAGTGAGTATCGTAACGTCCTTACACTCACACACACACACACTGTCTCACACACATACACTCTCTCTCTCTCTCTCTCTCTCAAACACACACTCTCTCACACACACATAATACACTTTACAGGTCCTAGTAGTTGATTTATATATTTTTTTTATTGCTTACATAACATGGTATGGAAGAGTGTTAGGCATTCAGTATTCAATCATATAGTTGAAGAATTTTATGAAATGAAATAAACAATTTTTATTTTTATTTTATTATCCTTTTTTATTAGTGTAAATGGCAATTGGTAATAAGATTAATTAGATCGTAGACTGGTGTGAAGCAGTATTGCACTGTGTTTCGTACGGTGAGTGAATGCCCGGGGGCCTGTATTCCCATCCCATTCCTCCCCCATTCAGTTCTACTTCTCTTATAATTTTCCATCATTAATCCTTTAATGATGAAAAATTTAAATTAATTTACAGCAACATAAGTGTCTTTTTTTAATATTGATGTTTGTTAACTGTCTTTAAAAAAGAAAGAGGATCTATTTTTTTTTTTTCATTTAACCAATTCTCCATTACAGTGAACGAAAATAATTGCGAATGGACGAAGCCAAGTCAAGACAGTGATGTCAAGTCAGAATTAAATGTCAAATATGAAGGTGATGATATATGTCTTGATGATGATGATGACGTGTTCATAAACGATGATGTGTTAAGTGAGTATCATATTTGTTTATTTTTTTTTTACAACTCTTTATTGTACGATTTTTTCACAAATATACCCGGTGTATAGATATAAATATAAATAAAGACCTTTTATATTTTATAAGAATTGAATATCCAAATGAAATATAAGTAAAGAAACAAATAAAAGACCATTTCTATGGTTCATGTTTTACTTTAATGTTATTATTACCTTCTGGTAATATAAAAGTCTTAAGACTTCCGATGGAAGGCTGTCTCTACCGAAAATAAAAAAATTAAAGTTTAAAATTTAAAATTACCATAATACATTTCAGGTTCCACCTCTCACAGTGATGATGACCAGGTCCTCGGTGAAGCAGAACTCCTCTCCAGGTTTCCAAAGACCAGCCTCAAGCCTCTACCCACCAGAACCACTTTATATCACACTTGTGGGAATTTTGTTAAACACTTGGATTCTTTGAAAGGTGATTGCTTTAATTAGCTTTTGCCCGTGGCCTTGCTCGCATTTTCTGGTTATACAGGGTGTCTCCTAATAATTAATGAAATATTTTTAGGGTATTCAAAAGTATCACCATTTTTGAGATTTTTTTTGCTATTATTAGAAAAATGTTCAAGTGCGGAATAAACCCTGTATTTTTATTAAGTTTGGTACTCTTTCATGCAAAAACTACTTAACGGATTGAGGGCTAAATTTTAATGTAATATATATACTAATAATATAAAGCTGAAGGGTCTGTTTGTTTGAATGCGACAACCTCAATAACTACTGATTCTATTAGAAAAATATTTGTATGACAGAAACCATTGATAAGGAAAATCCATTACCATTATCCTACGAGAGTGACACCGCGTAGAAAAACTAATTACTTATAAATCAAATAATGAAACCTTAACAAGAATCTAACCATATTTAGTCCATTTTATTAAGTCATATTGTAATGTTTTAAGATCGGATTCTGTAACTATACCTTATTGAAATAAATAAATATCATTTAGTTTCAAAATGGTTTCAGGAAAATTCATCACAGCGAATACCATTAAGGCATTACTAGAAAAGCAGAGAAAAACATCATCAATGTATCTAACAGAGAAAATGGCATTGATAAACAATATTACAATGTTACTACAATATTCCAACATGGCGCCTTTCAAACCGAAACGAAGGTCGGGTGTGCTATGTTTTTACTGCCAGAAAACCTTCGATAGCTATGAGAAACTACAAAATCATCAAGATATAGAAAACTGCAAGAAATTCATTAAAAAGATTTTGACCAAATGCTGCGCTGAGAGCTTAGTCATTTACGCACATATATCAAACTTAAAGTGCACAATATGTAACACGGTTCTGGATAATTTAAACGGATTAAAAACACATTTAATTTCAATACACAAGAAAAAACTTTATACGCAGTATAGTGACAGAGTTGTACCGTTCAAATTGATTAAAGGAAACGAATTTCAGTGCCAAATTTGTGGGTTTAGTTTTGAAACTTTCGGTTCTATAGAAAGACATATGAATGTACATTATAGAAACTATGTGTGTGATCAGTGCGGTGCCGGTTATATGACTAAGAGTAGGTTAAAAGTGCATTGGAGGTACTCGCATGAAAACGGTACATTTCCTTGTGAATTGTGTAAAAAAGTGTTCCCGTCCCAACACAAATATAACTGCCATTATGATATTGTTCACCGTTCAGTGAAAAAGAATAAGTGTACTAAATGTCCGGCGAGATTCGCGGATTATTTCAACAAACACAAGCATATGGTTGAAGTGCACGGTGAACCACCGTTGCAATACAAGTGTAACGTTTGTGATGCTGTTTTTAGAAGGAGGTACGCTTTGTCCTGTCATGTGAAACGGAGACATTTGGAAATGAGGGATGTTCAGTGTGAACTGTGTAGTTACAAGTGTTATACGGGGACGGAATTGAAAGTGCATATGATAAAACATGTGGGAGAGAGGACGTATCAGTGCAGTGTTTGTAAGAAGTCGTATGCTAGAAAGAAAACGTTGAAAGAGCATATGAGGATACATGCAAATGATAGGAGGTATGTGTGTGCGTTGTGCGGGCAAGGGTTTGTGCAGAATTGTAGCTTGAAAGGGCATATGAGGGCACATCATGCGGAGGGGGGGAAATAAGGGGAAATTGACTTGGAGGGGGGAAATGAATGGGGAATGAGGAATGGCGGAGAAATTTACTTAATATACAATTGAAGTTAAAATGTCTTTTATTTTAAGGTGTTAAGAAAATGTAACAGAATAAGGTTAAATTAGTCATGGGAAAAAATATATATTAAATTAATATAACGGACATATACATATTGCCTTTAAAATGTTTACAAAAAATCTATTGGGGAAAGTCTTAACTGTTCTTCAAGTGAAGTATATTTATAGCTAAGTTTTTATATGAATCCCAGGACGAAACATTAAAGTACCCTCAATATATTTAACAAAAAAGTGTTCTATGAGGATGTTTTATTTCTAATAAACTAGCAATTTTTACTATACCATAGTACCCTTTTGTATCTTTAATCTGTTATTTATTGTACAAATAGAGTTTAAATGAAATAAAATGAAAAAAAAAATTCTCTAAAATAGCAAGTAGGTTTAACACATAATTGCGCTTAAAACGCTTAACTAGATTTCACGCTTTCAAGCTGATTTTTCTCTCACTACATATTTGTAAACGCTATACAATTCAGTGGAATTATAGATGAGGGAAAAGAAAACAAATCATTTTAAGAATAATTTATATTGGAAATTCATAAATTAAATGCTTATTACATCTAAACGTATTACAAAACTAGATTTACTATCAACTTATGAGCAAAAAGCAAATTCACAGAATTTTACAATTTGCCTAAAACTACATACATAATAAGTTAAAAATAGTGATGTTTACAATAATACTTTGAGATTCTTTTAGTAGTATAAAAAAATAATAATTAACTAGATAATAAAAAATAGTTGACACTGGCAAAAAGAAAAAAACTTTTTGTCATTAAAAAAAAACATTGACATAAGTTTTGGCGCGAATTATATAAAATTGTGATGTGAATTTTTTGCACTTATATTATTTCTACTTAAGGCTAAATTACAAAATATTTTGCACTATCTACATTTATTATTGCTTATCATTGTACAAAATTATTATTTACAAATTCATATTACATGGAACCCAAAAAGACGGAATAAAGAAAAATAATAATACAGACAAAATAATTTATTTGTAATCTGTGATAATATACAAATAAATTGGATTTTACACAAATTAATAAATTTATCGAAAAATGTTCATTGTTTATATTGTGAGAGAATTACATTAATTACATAAATAAATACACAATTGTAACGATTATGCACAAAATTAATTTAAATTACAGTAAAAATAATTCTAACAAATGTATAATCATAAAAAATGCTTACATTGTGATACCATTTCCACTTGGCAGTTTCGCATTAAACACGCAAAAAAAATATTAAAAAATACAAGGCGGTATCAGATCATAAAATTATAATTGATTTTTATAATAATCATATTTATTAAAGCATTGTAATCCATTTTTTTAAATATAAATAAAACCAGCCATTCATATTTACAAGAAATACAATAATAATACATTTGTTTTCACCTTCAGAATAATATTTTTTTTTACCGACAATAATCATACTTTCATAAGTTATCCATTAAAAACATACAAATTAAACAGGTTTGCAGTATTATAAGTGGCATTTGGTAAATCAAAAACAAAAAGAGGGACAGGTACATCATGTCGTACTATTCTCACTCACGTAATGTGCTATTTAACCGTCTTCCCAAAAACTAAGAAGTTATCGATTCGGGGTGTTATTCTTTTTTAAAGTGTGTTCCTTAATACGCTGTTTAAATAACATCTTTAATACGCGTATTAGTGAGAGACAGCATGACATATGCTTCGTTTCTTTCTTGCCATTTTGAAAAAAAAAAAAAGCATTTAAAAATAGTAGCCGTCGACATCATACTGTTAAAAAAAAACCCACAAAAAGTTTTATTTTTTACGTTTTCAGAATAGGATTATCATAAAAAGCATTGTTTTTTAAACTGTGATATTCTTACATGGCATTCCACTCAAAAATGACACATTTCGTTCAAAAATAGCACCCCTCAACATCACACTCAGGATGATGACTCTTAACGTGACTCTTCAAGCTCGCGTTCTGTATAAACGCCTGCCCGCACACATGACACCTGTACCTCCTGTCATTTGTGTGCGTCCTTATATGATACTGCAGACTCTTCAGCCTCGGGTAACTCTTATCACAATACTCACACCTGAAATTCCTCTCACCAGTATGCGTAGCCATATGCTCCTTCAACCTAGAGGGTAAATAGAATCTCTGATCGCAATACTCACATTGATGCTTCAGTACCTTCTGATGATTCCTCCGTTGATGTTCAGTCAACGTCTTCTGCCTATTATACACTTTGTCACACAAATTACACGGATACGTCCGTTTCTGACCGTGAGCTTCAGTCAAATGTTTGTTTTTCAACGCGTAAGACATAAAGCACTCATCACACCGCGGGCAACGTATAATCGCTATTTTCTTATGCACTATATCCACATGCATGTCTTTATAATGGTTAGATTTGAACACTTTCCCGCACACTTCGCACGTATGTCTCTCATCGTCCTTATGTCTTTTCAAATGGGCGTCCAACCTTGCTTTTTCAAGGAAACACATACCGCATATATCACACGTAAAGTTACTGAAATGTTCCACCATATGGGTGTTTAAAGTGTTAAAGTCTTCAAACACATCACTACACATAACACAAACTAGATCGTTCCAAGTCAATCTGTATAGCAGCATTTTGTCCGGAGCTTCAAAGTATATCTTCTTTCCGTGGTCTTGATCTATATGTCGCTTGAAGGTCTCCAAATCGTTGATTTTAGCTGGACACAGTCTGCAATCTATCCTTGTTATATCTATTTTTGGCATTTTTTTGTATCCCATTAGTAATTGAAACGGTTTCGTATCATGAGATACTGTGTGGTCTCTCAGATCCTCTGGCTTCGGGTAGTAATCCTTGCAGTAGAAGCAGTAGTAGTTATTCCGTCGGTTTTTGAAGGGACACACGTAGGAATATTGTATGATGGTGAGCAGATTCTCTTCGGACATACAATCTAAGTCCCTGTCGTGTGTGTTTTTCTTTTCCACTGGTGGCTTCTTCTGTTCCAGTTTTTTTGATTCTGTGAAAATATTAAATGTTAATAATGAGTCTCCACTAACAAAGACCTGGTAGAGATCGCTCTAAAGCGATAAGGTCGCCTCTTGTGTAAAGTACACTATAATATATTTTTATTTTGTTACTTTTATACAATAAAGTGTTTCCATTTCATTTCATGAGTTAAGGGGGGATAGTCATGAAAACAGTATTTTAGGATAAGTTCCTTTAAAAATAAATAAATGAATGAATTAATGAATAAATAAATAAAATTATCCACTCTTTTGTCACAATCTGTAGTTATAATCTACTAGATAACTATATATGTGTACAATATGAGTAAAACCTAAGTATACTCATTCAACAAACAATCCGATTTGTTTAGTACATTGTTAAAATCAAAACAGATATTTACTATGTAAAGCATTGATTTCCAAAGTGGTTCAAGTGGACCCCCAGTAGTCTTTGGGCAATTCACTGAGGGTCTACGTAGGCGTGAACAAAAAATGGGGGTCCACAAGATGTTAGTAAGGGTTTCCCGAAAATTCCCGTTTGCTTTTGATAGTAAACCAAAAATGTAAGCATAGTTTTTTTTTATGGCAGAGCAGGCAAAGGAGCAAGTGGGTCACCTGATGTTAAGTGATCACCGCCGCCCATGAACACCTGAAACACCGGGGGTATCACAGGTGCTTTGCCGGCCTTTGATGGACAAATACGCTCTTCTCTTGAAGGCCCCAATGTCGAATTTGTTCGGAAATACCGCAGGTGGAAGGTCGTTCCACAGCTTCACCGTTCGAGGCAAGAAGTTGCGGGCGATAGTTTTGGAATATAGGTGCAGAACTCAACAGCGACACAAATTTTTAATTATTGACGACTTTAAGAATGTGATAGAAATATAGCAGCAGGGGTTCGAGGAAATCAGTTAAATTTTTAAAGTGGTGAGAAAAATAAGTTTGGGAACTGCTGATGTACATACTTAAACATACTTTTTTTTGTAAATACATACACACTATTGATAAATTGACACCCAGACAGTAGAAAATTACAATGTTCATCACATCATAATTTTCTGCTCGTGTGGATCGAACCCACACCCTCCGGCGCAATAGACCATTGCGGAACCACTGCGCCAATTGGATCGTCACTTCTGTCGTATTACTGTTTTAATATTAACCACGATACATATCATAAACCCACCTTTTTTCTTAACCTTCAATTTCTTCTGAACCTTTTTCTTTCCACTCTTACTCGCTTTCGCTTTCCGCCCGACCTTCTTCGGCCTCTTTATGGGCTTATCAGAATTCGAGGACGAATCAGAAAAATGCCCATCTTCATTATAATCCGCATCATTATAATCATCATCCACTAATGAATCATTAATTTTGGCTAATTCATTACTTTCCGCAATTTTTATATCCTCCTCCTCCTTTGGTGTTTTTACTTCTGAAAATAAACACTATATTTATTAAAAAATGTTTTTGTTTAAAATGCAAAAGTTCAAATTATTAAAACAATGTTTTTTTAATGATTATTTTTTTTTATAATTATTTAAAAAAATACATTTTTTTAAATAATAAGATTTTTTTTAATTTTTATCCAGTTTTATCAGCTGTTGATTCTATTGACATAAATGCACATATTTAAGTAGAGGACTAGTAACGAAAAAAAATGTTTAATTATTCAAAAAATCAAAGTAATTAAAAATATATTTTTTACTTTTTTTGTGATTTTTATCGGCGATCAGTCAATATTTTTTTTACTATTATCCACTTTATCAGATGTTGATTTTATTAACAAATACACACTATTAAATAAAGAGAATATCCTATTAAAACCATGAATTAAAGACTGCTTTACGGACGACACCGAAGGCTTCGTGGAATGCTACGGGAACCCCCCACAAGGTGTGTGAAGGAACATCGAGGGGTTTTAGTCGGTGCAAATCCGACATAACCCGGTCGTTTCCCCAAACGGCCGGGTATGCGAAGGCCGGGTATTTCCCCTCATAAAAAAGTTTTTAATATTAGTAATTAGTGCAGTGTAAAATAAAAATAGTGACAGTGAACTATTTCCTCGAAGCACATGAACGAAGTGACTTCCCCTTAACAGACACTAAGCAAGTGACAGTGGACACTATCTTAGAATAATTTTATTGTAGCAATGTAGGTTAGAAAATAATTACTTGTTGTAGACTAGATTGTAATTAGATTAAGGTACTAAGTTATTTTTAGGGCCCTATTTAATAAAAAAAAATATTAGTAATAACTATAAGGATAGTAGGAATAGTAGGATAAGTTAGGAAGTGGGACTTCTTGAAGGTATGAAGCCATCCACAGATAATAAATCTTCTCTATCAAGGAATGATGATTTTAAAGTATATAAGTAGTTTAAGAGTAAAGTGACTAATTCTCTGTTCTGATCAATATTCTTGTGACTATTCCTAACTAATTTATATGTTCGACCTAATAATTAAATTTGTATGCCACATTGTATAGCGAGACATGTGACACAAATGTATATTATCAACAGCTTTTAAACCATGTTGAACACAAGGCGTTGTGTTCAACATGGTTTAAAGATCGAGATATGAGATCTCAGGAGTACCGCCGTACTTTGTATCTTTGGGTTTCTCTGTACCAGACAGATATGTGTGCAGGCGGCGCCGCCTGCCCCTACTGGTTGTTCCAGCAGCAAGGACTAACCTACTCGCAAAAGCGCCTCTAACCCAAACTATCCGTCTTATTAATACCCTCCACGATAGAACGGATATTTTCCAATGTCCATTGAGTGATTGGCTAGGGTCACTTTATATGTTGCATGCTATTGTGAATAAGAAAAATAGTTTTAGTAGTAGATTTAAGTTGTAGTTTTTAAGTCACTGTCGCATTAGGCGAGTCCTGTAATGGCATGTGATAATGTTAAATAAATAAATAAATGTTTTGACAAATAAATAACTATTCTATTCTAAAAGACATCACAAACTTACCAGGGAGTATCTCCGTTGGTACCGGCTCTAATCTTATTATATCTGGCTCCACATCCGAATGGTGATCGCTGTCATCTTTCGGTTCGGTCTTAAGTTCGAAATCAACCGCTCCGTCCGTTTGTTTCTTCGTTTCTGAAAATATTAAAAATATTGTACATCTTGACATTAGTCTGTGCTCTAATGGTAATGCGGTTCACCTGATGTTAAGTGACTGACCGCAGCCCATGAACATTTAGGACGAAGTGTCGCAGATCCCTTGCCGGCTTGAAGGAAGGGGAGGGGATAAGGAGAGGAATAATGATAGGAAGTTGGGAGAGAAGTTAGAAGTGGATGGGAGAGGAATGGGATGGGAATACAGGCCTCCGGGCATCGGCTCACAGTACGAAACACGGTGCAACACTGCTTCACGCCGGTCTTCTGCTGTGAGGTGGTAATTACACCAGTGCAGACTTGGCCCAATGCTCGACTCCCACTCTTTTAACGCTGACAATTTTATGCAGCATAATTACCCTCTGTGGCCTCAAACGACACCCACGGGTAGAAATGGGGTGGCGACACATGTATTCTAACCCGTCGCCACACGCCACACATCTACATCTGTGTCGAAGATGCCCTGTCACCTTAATGGAAGTGGAGGGGATAAAGATAGAAATATACCGTAGACAGAAAATTTTACACAAAAAAACACACCTTCATTTTTGAAAATACACAAAATCCTTCAAATATCTCCAAAAATTACCTTGGCACTCAGTTAAAATAGTGTTTCGGCGTCTTCGACTGTCTTCTCTTGATACCTGGTGCTAAGGGGCTGTTCCAGAGTGCCAAACCGGAAGACGAGGATATCCTTTCAACCTTGTCTCCCAGTTTGGCACTGAGGACCAGCTCCTCGAACTGCAGCTCACGCCAGGACACGCCGCTTAGTAAATTTTTTTTCTTTAAACTCATTACACACACACGTACCCCCAAAAACACGCACGCACACACACACACACACACACACACCCATACATACATGTTTTATTATAAATGGTGTATTTTTAGTAGTTCTCTGTGAACCTTTGTTCTGCAGCAACTCTTGGCTGCCTATTCTACAGGACTATTGAGTATCTTCTTTGACAACTGAAAGTGTAGATTTTACAAATTGACCAGCAATCAATTGTCAAACCACCGTTTTCGTATAGCTATAAACACTGTCCAACGATTATGAAGTCATGAGCACCAAATCACTTTTGACAGATGTTTTTGTATCAATATACACATTATATATACATATTATATATATATTTTGTTATTGCAGGCATGCAGGGCATGCGGTTCACCTGATATTAAGTGATTGATCGCAGCCCATGAACATCTACAACATCAAAGTGTCGCAGACGCCTTGGCTTGAAGGAAGGAGCGGGGATATGGAGAGGATTAATGATAAGAAATTGGGACAGAAGTAGAAGAGGATAGAAGAGAAATAGAATGGCAACACAGGCACTTGAAAGTAGTTTCTATTCGCACAAAAATCATAGGCACCGTTAAACACCGTAATATGGTGTCCACTCATTTTAATATGCAATGCCAAATCTGTTAATATTTGTTGACATCAAATGCTAGTGTGAAACCAAGGATGGTTGTCAACGAAGATACGCAATAGACCTGCTAGAAAGAGCAATAAAATAAATAAATATTCTGGGAAATTTAACACAACGCCATCTAGTCCCAAACTAAGCAAAGCTTTTACCATGGAGACTAGAAAACTGATAGACATACACATACTTTTTTTGCAAAAACATACTATAGATAAACAAACACCGAGACAGGAGAAAATTACAATGTTCATCACTTCATAATTGTCTACTCGTGGGGATCGAACCCTTCAGCAGGATACATCAAAGTCAAAGTCAAAACATTTATTTTCCAAATTGGCTTCTTTCGAGGCACTTTTAGAACGTCATATACATGTACATAATATTATTATTTTTTCTTTTTTTTTTTTCATCATTGCCACAACCACTGCAACAGTATAGCACTGTGTTTCGTACGGTGAGCGGGTGTCCGGAGGCCTGTATTCCCTTCCCATTCCTCTCCTGTCCTGTTCTAGTCCTTTCCTAACTTCCTTTCCTTAATCCTCTCCTATTATCCCCTTCCCTTCAAGCTGGCAAGGTATTTGCGACAGTTTACTGTTGTAGATGTTCATGGGCTGCGGTCAGTCACTTTACATCAGGTGAACCGCATGCTCCGCTTGCCCGCTGTTACATATAAAAAAAATTGGGTCCTCTATTCACACTCACCGTCCTTGTCCTCCAACTTGGCGCTCAGGAACAGCTCCTCGCACTGTAGCACTTGCTGTCTGAACGCGCACGCATCCCTGAGTCGCACCACGCAGGTCGCGCAAACGCCGGTGTCTTTCTCGTCACCGTCCACGTGTGACAGCTGAAAATATTCAGTAGAATAGAATAAATAAAATCTTCATTTTCCCCACACTTAATAATAGCTCCCCAGACCGATTTCGGTCATGGTGACAATCTCAACAGAGACTAGCCAGCTGCGCAGGAGATATTATAGTGCACAGGTGTACGCGCGAACACAGGTGCACTCTCTTTTACTCTCATAACCCGATGGGACGACAGACCGACACGACCGGAGAGACTTATACTATAAACAAACATTAAATATAAATATTAATAGCACACTTAAAACAGTCTCTGAAATTTGTGTGAGGACTGGTGTCTGAAATACGTAAGCCTGTAGTACAGATCACCAGGCACTCACCCTGTACAACCGAGAAAGATTAACTGCCGTTTTCAATATTCTATCTATCCTTTGTTTTGCTTACTAAAGTCAGACAAATCTATCTATTTGCACTTACTTTGATTTCAATATCCTAACAACGGATATATTTGCTATGACTTATGTCAATCTATTGTCATATAATTTAACATAACACTTTATCCATAATCATTGATACATTATTGAAAATGGCCGTACCTTGTACAATTTATTGTAAATTTAGGTCTAGACGTGATGAAAAAAAACTAGAGTTACAAATAGTAATAAAAGGTAAACAATATAAAAATTAAGAAAATTAATTGAGAATAGAATAGAATAGAAAATATTTTTATTCATGTAAACTTTTTACAAAGTACTTATGAATACTCATTTTTAAGTTAGCACCAGTTTGGCAAGCCGCTTCTATCGAGAAGATACCAGCAAGAAACTCGATAGTTACTCTTAATTTAAACTTACAGCAGAGGTCGGCAAAACTTTAATGTAAAGAGCAACTATGCAAGTTTCTAGAAGGTTCTTCTCGGTAGATACAGCCTTCCGAATCGGTGGTAAATAAAAAAATTATTATGTAACTGTATATGACGTTCTAAAAGCGCCTTGAAAGAAGACAATTTGGAAAATAAACGTTTTAACTTTTGTAAAGGGTGATATATGAAATTAAATATTTATGTTTGTTTTTTTGTTTATATTTTCTTCGCTGACTTCTTATTCCTTATTTATATTCTTATGTGTAGTCTATTCACAATAGGACACAACAAAATTGTGGCAACACAGCCGTTAAGAAAAGAATTGAATTGATTTGATTTTTTTTTATTTTTTTCGTGCGATTCATCTAGTAAATACATATAGAGATAGATAGATGAATTATAAGTATTCTTCTTTCTATCCCTGATCTTGGGTATTTCTATACATTATATATTTTAAATATAAAAAAAATATATAGATATAAAAATTTCATCAGTATCCATTGAGCTTACTTCATTAAAAAAAAGAAAAATATTCATTAGTTTACAAAACATAACAAAAATAGTCAATTGATGTAAACATTGGAATTTAGATAGAAAAACGGATTACTCACTAAAATACCAAAGCAATCCATGACCATATCCGCATAAACCTCCTTCTTTTCCATCCAAGTATATTCAGCTGTAAGAATTCTACATTTTTTTATAGCTCTGCAACACCTACATAGCGCTGGATCTATAAGAGGCCCATTATTTTTGATAAGCGCCATATTACACACAATAACTTATCTAAAGATATAGTAAAATATCAGCTAAACATTATTTCGTAGATATATTTATTCGTTTCTATCAATATTACTCAAAAAAGCTTATAAAAATGATTTTTCGAGTTCCCGACTCCCATAAACAAAGCTAGCTTCACTGACGGAAATATCACAGATAAATAAAAAACCTGTAAAGAACTACAAGAGTCGCAGATAATAATGAAAATTAAAATATTATAGTCTGTGGTTAAATTCCTCTTTGTATGCACTCTGTTATATTAAAAAAATTTTTCATATTTACATATTGCCAACGTACTTGAATTTCCCATATAACAGGCAACTTTAAATTATCGATTAAAATCAGATGAATTATAATTAAACTACAAATTATAAAATTTCTCCATTGGTTTGATTATATAAGCGAAAAATTAAGAAAATAATGATTTTCATTAGCTTTAGTTTAGTTATATTAACCTTCATAATTACAAAAAAAAAAATTAACAAAACTGTGTTAGTATCCGTTGTTGTAACATAAAAATCGTGGAAAATGGTGACATAATATTGGCAACACTACCGTGATACCGTCAACTTTCATTTTTGTGTCATCGTGAATAACATATTTATATTTTTATTAAAGTTCATTGGATCGGATTTTAAGTTTAATTATTTATTTTTAATCAATGTAATTGTCCTAAACCTTTTTGAAAATAATGGATAAAGTAAAAAAATGTAAATGTTGTCTTGAAGACGATGGCTTATTGAACTTATGGGACGAATACAAAAGTTATGGAGAGAGTATTATTTATGGAGTAATGATTAAAGAGTGTTTTTCTATACCTGTAAGTACAACAAATATTTATTACGCGATACAGTAAACAGATAAAGGTAAACAGGTAAAGTTGAGCCCAGATATTTGTATGAAAAAATATTATTATTATATTAGAAGATAATAGTTTTTTATAAATAAATAAATAAATAAATAAATAAATTATTCACAACTTCTTAAATCTATTGTAGGGATAGACTAAACCTGCAACAGTCAAAAGTTATACAGTGGTTTTACGATTTTTTATGTGTTCAAAAAGCCAAGGCCGTCTCAAATTCTGTACCCACTAGGAAGTAAAAATCCTGACTTGAAATAGAATGTATGCATTCATGTTTCTTCGTTATTTATAACAAATAACTTTTATTTTATGTAAGGAAACATGTTAAGTGTCGTTTATTACAATACATATCACTTTTATATAAAGACAAACACATTTTTATACTTTCAATTCCACTATTTTGAAAGTATAAAAATGTGTTTGTCTTTATAGAAAAGTAATATGCAATTCCATCAAGAAGTATCAATACAAAGTATAAAGTACAATACATATCAATACTCGTATGAATTTTACACAAACAAACTTTCTTCACCCTTAAAAGATGTGTCCCACATCACAAATGGAAAATTTCGACAGTTACTGAAGGAGATGTGGGATACTGTTTGTGTGACAGTTGCATGCAATATCTGTATGTATTATATACGGCCGTTTTCAATAATGTATCAAAGATTATTGATAGTTTGTAATCTCACATTAAATGACATTTGATTGTCAAAAGTCATACAAAGGCTATCCGTCGACAGCGTATTGAAATCAAAGTAAGTGCAAATAGATAGATTTGCCTGACTTTAGTGAGCAAAACAGCGGATAGATAGAATATTGAAAACGGCCGTTAGACGCTACTACTGTGTTATTCTCAATAAAACTTATATGAAAATAATATAGTATAGAATCGGTTTACATATGGCATATTGTAAATATTTTGTACATTTGAGTAATGGTGCCTTTCTGAAATTTTGAAGGCATCTCATTAATAATTTCAATATAATTTAATGTAACTTTGAATTATGGCTCCTGACATACAGATTTTCCTAGTTTGGGAGTGAGTGGCTTCAATACTTAAATGTACATATAAATTATGCTAATAAAGAATTTTTATTACAAAAAAGTTTTTAACTGTATTTTAAACATGAAATCGAATGGGCTAAGTTTTCCCAAATAAGTGGTATTATTAATTATAAAACTTCAAATTCAATGTCAATTATTTCCTTTTATTTCAGTTAAGAAAACCAGCAAAGACCCAACAGGAATACATTTGTGAGTCCTGTATAACTCGTCTCACAGATGCGGTTAATTTTAAGAAGGAAATCCTCTCTTCTAATACTTTTTTGGAGGCTCTGAATATAGGCAAGTCATTTTTAATATCAAATACAATACCTACAATACAATATTTTTTTTTATTTTTATGTAACAGCAGGCAAGCGGATATTATGGGTCACCTGATGTTAAGTGACTGACCGCAGCCCATGAACATGTACAACAGCAGCTTGGTGGAAAGGGAGGGGGTAGAGAGAGGCTTAATGATGGGAAATTGGGAGAGGAATACAGGCCTCCGGGTCCGCACTCACCGTACGAAATACACTGCAATACAGCCTCACTCAGATCTTCTGGTGCGGTGGTCCTTCTACTGTGCAATGTTCGGCGCACCCTCTCTTTTATTGCTGAAGATGTTATGCAGCTGAATTACCCTCTGTTGACACCCATGGTTAGAAATGGGGTGGAGACACACATATTCAATCTCATCGCCACACGGAGGAAATTATGTATATTTTATTGTAGGTATTGTGCAGTTTAGTTTTGCCTCTAATTATATAATGGAGCTGTTATGTCCCAGTTTGGAAGTTCTATTTATGCTAAATAGCAAAAATATCAACATTGGGATATAGGAATTGTGATGTGAGTGTGACGCCACAGTAAAATAATCTCTGTTGTCCTGTTAAATCTACATTAGAAATATGACATTTCAAATGTCTCATATGGAATGTAGGTGAAAATTTTGATTCACAATTCCACATGTGTATATCTTTTTCCAGCCCTAAAGGACTCGGGGCTTCCATTTTAACTGTAGGAACATGCTGTAGCATGACAATTGATTTTTTAATATATATTTTATGTAAAATTCCAGGATCTCATGTTAAACAGGAAACGGAGTCGGATATAGAAATTAAAACGGAATACTTGGACATTGAATGTCTGTTAGATGATGATTGTGTAGACATCGGTGATGCGATTTTCAGTGATGATGATGAAAAGGGTAAGATTTTTCATGTTAAAGCAGGCAAGCGGAGCATGTGGTTCACCTGATGTTAAGTGACTGACCGCAGCCCATGAACATCTACAACAAAGTGACGCAAATGTCTTGCCAGCAAGAAGGAAAGGGGATAAGTAGAGGATTGATGATGGGAAATTGTGGGAGTAGTAGAACAAGATGGGAGTGAAATGGGATGGGAATACAGGCTTCCTTGCCACCGCTCACCGTACTGCACACAGTGCAATACTGCTTCACGCCGGTCTTCTGCTGGGGGGTGGTAACTACACCGGTGCGAGCTTGGCCCAATCGTGCAATGCTCGGCTCCCACTATTAAATTTTGTCAGCTAATTCACAAAATTCAATCTTGTAATTATAGCATGTTTAAGACAAAATTGTATTAACTTAACATAAAAATACATTTTATTATATAAGTAACTTAAAATTTACAATCTACACTAATATTATGAAGAGGAAAACTTTGTGCGTCCTAGTGTGATGAATAAGCTCAAAAACTACTGGACCGATTTTCAAACTTGTTTCACCGTCCGAAAGCTACATTATCCACGAGTAACATAGGCTATATATAACATTACTAGCTGATCCGCGCGGCTTCGCTCCCGTAGCATAATGTTATAATTTTCCCCGTTTTTTTCACATTTTCCATTATTTCTTCGCTCCTAATAGTTGCAGCGTGATGTTATATAGCTTAAAGCCTTCCTCGATAAATGGTCTAATCAACACAAAAATAATTTTTCAATTCGAACCAGCAGTTTCTGAGATTAGCGCTTTCAAACAAACAAACTCTTCAGCTTTATAATATTAGTATAGATGCTACGTGAGTGAAACTAGATCAGCTAGTTAATAAAATTAAATATTTCAGTGGAAACAATACCAAGGCAACAACCGACGAAGAAACGGCTGAGCTACATGCAAATAGACGTGGAGAACTGTGTAAAGGAGATACGTGAAAACGGCGCGACAATAAATGATGCGGCTGCGATGTACGACGTGCCGGAGCATGTTGTGTCGAGTGCTTTATCAAGTAAGTTAGATAATACGACTCTACAAAAAAATTTCGTTTTTTGTCCTAAAGTTTATTTTATGATTTTCTGTTTAATTATCATCAAAAAATGAAAATACTTTTTTTTGGTATGAAGTTTGCTTTAGTAATAGTTATAGTAAAAATACTCATTTTTGAATTTTTTATAAATTTTATTTTATTTTTAATAAAAAAACGTAAAAGTGTGCACTTTTAAATCATTTCCTACTTTTTTGTAAATTATATTGACAGTAAAACTCAATAAAAATATTTATTTAATCTATACTAATATTATAAAGCTGAAGAGTTTGTTTGAATGCGCTAATCACAGGAACTACTGGTCCGATTCGAAAAAGTTTTTTAGTGTTAGAAAGCCCATTTATCGAAGGCTATAGGCTATGTCATCCCGATATTCCCACGGGAGCCAAGCCCTGGGGCGCAGCTAGTAATAACTATTTGGAAAAAAATAGAACCGACTTCTTCACTCTAAAAAGTAAAAAATAACTTTTATTTATTTTTTTTCAATCTTTACAAACTTGGTACAAAATCTTGTTCAATAATCTTGTTCAATAAAAATCACATCAGAGCTAGTCACAGTTCAGTCTCAGAGTCAGATTTAAATGCGTATATACATCATTAAACCTTAACCGCAGAGCTTATTCTGTTGATTTTCGAGGAGTTCCCTGGAATATCTTCCACATGGATGATCAGACCTGAATCAAATTTCTATAGGACCACGCTGGCACTCTACTCTTTCGAATGCAAAAAGAATTTACCAAATCGGTTCATAAACGCCGGAGATATGCGGTAAAATACATAAAAAATAATAATAATAAAATACGGTTGAATTGATAACCTCCTCCTTTTTTTTGAAAGTGGGTTAAAAAGCATGTTTTTTGTGCTTTTTTTTTAAATTTTAACCAACATTTATTTGAATTTTTTAACTATATGTACCATCATCCAAGCCATCAAGAGGCTTATCGGATGATAATAATTAATCTTACACTACATGTTACATGCCATAATATTATATTTTGTATGTTTCTTTCAGAACAATTAAACGCCGAGAAGGGTGTCAAGAAATTCAGCCGCATACTCTCCGATTTCGTTCCAGACGGTAAATATCCATCATTTTAAAAATCTCAAAAATTGAATTACCAATAAATAGATCATTAAATAAACATTTAACATATCCTTACATTTTATATTATAAATGCGATAGTGTTTCACGCCTAAACCACTGAACCATTTTGGATGAAATTTTGAACAATATAGTTTAAAGTACGAGAAAGGATATAGGATTTATTATCCCGAAAATTCGACGGGATCGGGTAATATACGCGGGTGCATATTAGTTCATATGTTTAAATATGTATAATCAAAATTTACTTTTTGTTAATGTTCGAGTAATAAAGATCTTTAATTATATTCAGGATCACTTTACAGTAAGCATCGCCACTGAGTTGCCATTTACTTGACGGTAGTTCTAAACTTTTAACAAAACTACCCGCACTCCACATAAATAGAGTCTTGTTAACAATTTTACAACTAAATTATTAATACCGTTTTGTAGAATTCACAAAATCACCGAAAAACCCAAACAGACGGCAACCGGCGAAGCGCATTCTTCCAGAACCAATAGAAATGTTTGGCGACGAACAAATATTTCTAAATTATATAAATGAATATTCAAACGCAACACCATTCAAAGGTTTTAACGGCAGAGCCTACGAATGCTACTTCTGTTCACAAGAATATGAAGATCCTATCGAATTAAAAATGCACACGAGAAACGAACATAGAAATTGTAAATTACGCGCGTTAGAAGTTTTTACGGTTGGCGCCAAAATTGACGTCACCGATCTGACATGTCTCTTATGTCACAAAGATCTCAACCTGATCACAGATTATAGCGAACATTTAAAAAAAGAACATAATAAAGAATTTAACGACGATGCTGTCAATTATTTAATCCCTATTAAATTTAACGGCGACGAATTGAAATGCGTCGTTTGCTCTGAGAACTTTTTGTATTTCAAACTGTTGTATGAACACATGAAAAAACATATACGGAATTTTGAGTGTGAACTGTGTGGGTGTGGCTTTATTACGAGACGTACGTTGCGAGCGCACATCCGTCGCCATGACAACGGCGAATACAAATGCAGTTATTGCCCTAAAGTTTTCTACACACAAAGCCGAGTTACGAATCACGAGAAGCAAGTGCATTTGAAAATAAAACGTAATAAATGTGTGTATTGTGATGAGAAATTCGTCGATTTGATGCAAAAGAAAAAACACGAAAGCGTCGTGCATGGCGCGAAAAAGTTGACATTTAACTGTCAAGCGTGCGAACGTCAGTTCCAAACTCGAAAGTCACTGTCAAACCATATAAAAGATTATCACTTGATGATTCGGAATCATAAATGCGAATTGTGTGCGCAGAGATTTCCTAATCCCTTAGCGTTAAAGGAACATATGGTTAAACATACTAGGACGAGGGATTTTATTTGTAAAGTGTGTAAGAAGGGCTTTAGTAGAAAAACCACGTTAGTAGCGCATATGAGAATACATTTAAATGACAGGAGGTATAAGTGTGATATATGCGGGTGTGGGTTTGTACAAAAGTGTAGTTTGAAGAATCATATGGCGTCGAAACATCCGAATTCGGAGGTTTAAATATATTGTTTGACTGAATATTTGTTTTATTTAACCCGTTAAAACCTCTTGTATTGCTTTTGGCCAAGTTGAGTTAAGCTTGCTCTGTGAATGTAACTATTTTAAGCCCCCTCGACACAAATGCCAATGGGTGCCACTGAAAACCGGCACTGCATCTGACTTATGCTGGTGTAGCGAATGCCGAGTGGCCCACCCTTTCATACACTATATGCAACAATAGAGTTTAGCTAATAAGTTTCTTTGCTCTATCAAGGAATATTATGATTTTAAAGTATTTAAGTGACTAATTCTCTGTTCTGACCAATACGTGTATCTTATTCCTAATTAATTTATATGTTCGACCTAATAATTAAATTTGTATGCCACATTGCATGGCGTGACATGAGACACAAACATATAATATCAACAGCTTTTAAACCATGTTTCTGACAAATAACTATTCTATTCTTTGTTGTTCAATGCTTTTAATTGTTATTATTTTTATCTTTAATAGTTATTATCATGCACTGTATTTATTTTTCCTTCTCATCTTACTTCATTTACTATTTCTCTCTACCTACTTTTTTTTTCTTATGGCAAGTAGCTTTGACTTTTTGCCTCTACCTACTTGTGTATGGAATAAACTTTCTTTCTTTCTTTCTTTCTTACATCAACATACGCGGACATGAAGACTGGGTGATGTGTCAGGCGGTAGACAGCCGTAGTAGGTAATATATGTAGGTGTAGATGACGCGTATGCGTCATACCGATGTGTAAATGGGGCTTTATACATGATGGAATCTTTTAATGCCCCTAATGATAGATGATTTTACTCAAAACATTATCTTATTTTTGTATACGATAGCTGTATTCAAATATTTTCGATAATTCGTTTATATCACTTGAGAATCATCATCATCACCTAAAATCTTATAAAATTACACCCTTTAGTTTTTTGGATCGATTGGGTATTTATATAAAATCTCTGACAAAATTTATAAATCAAGTGACGAGCCTCATGGCATCGCTATACTTACATTACGATACATGTAATTTAGCAAACAATTTTTGGAAATTCTTTTTCTATCAAAAAAAAAGGAATGTGTTCTCTGAATTCATACCGGGTTGGAATACGTGTGTCACCACCCCATTTCTACCCGTAGTTGTCGACAGAGGTAAATTCTGTTCCAAAACAGTTCAAGCAATTAAAGGGTGGGAGCCGAACATTGCACGATTGAGCCAAGCTCGCACCGGTGTAATTACTACGCGTACTAGCGTAAGCCAGTATTGCACTGTGTTTCATACAGTGAGCGGGGGCCCGGAGGCAAGTATTCCCATCCCATTCCTCTCCTATACTATGTATTATGTAAATTTAAGTTATTATTAAGATCATGAAAATTGGGATACAGGTAATTTGTCAGCCTCAGGCGAGAGATAACACATTTTTTTTAAATATTGGATTTACGATTACGATTAATTTGTTCACAATAGATAGAACGCTATCTACTCAGTTAGCGTGAGTAACGCAGCGCGCATAAAACGAAGCGCATCGAACAAAAATGTTCGACGCGTTAAAACTGTTCGGAGTGCGAGCGGACGCGCATATGATATTATTGATATTATTCTGCTTAACGTCTACGAAATTCGCATGCGTACCAAGACCCAGGAGTCCGGAACTCAGGACGCATGCTCAGTTACTACAAGACTAAATTATAAACATACAATATAACTGTTCCTGTATTGCTAGTTAATTAAACATCGTTTTCAGTTCGAAATGAATGTTATTTTATGACGGGGATTGTAAGAATATAGTATAAAATTTTAACCATAAACCCTCAAATGAAGTTTTTGGAAGACTCGTTACCTTAAATTATCTTTTTGATATGAATTTTTACACTAGCAATATTAGACGATACTCTCACTTAGTACTTCGAGTGGGCGCAGGTCTTAAAGGGGGTACGGCGGGTCTATTTCTTATTACTAGTAGAAAAGACTTCACATTATTCGGGCCGTATTCCCGTCGCAGCGCGACTTTATGTGAATCGGTTATAAGCCAATACAAAATTTTAGATACAAGTCGTTTCGAATTTGACATGTCAAGTGACAATTGACATTTCAATGTTTTGACAGTTTTAAATAAGCCAAATTAATTTGATTTCTCCACTTTCATGTCGCTAAATATGAAATAAATATTTGTTATTTGTAACAAAAATGAGTGTTATTAAGAGTAAAGGACCTGTATATGACCCTGGCTTGTGTAGGTGCTGTGGTAACATGAAAAAATGTCGGATTCTGAACGTGGAATACAATCACCTTGGCCAAAAAGAAGTTTATTCTGATATGTTCGTTGATTGTTTTGGTTTATTGGTGAGCAAATTATAGTTTTATGAATTATCGATATGTTATACAAGTATTATTGGCACAACCACCAAAAATTGATCAATGGCACCCCATAAACCTACCAATTTATAGAAAGAATGTGAAAATTTTCATTCGGCGTATTTTCATATGTTTTTTTGCCGTAAATGCCAAGAATTTATGATATTTAGTTAGTAATTACAATGTTGCCAATAGCTGCTATAATGATAAATTAAAAACTAGCAATTTGAATAACTTTCAGCTATTATCTTTTGATACAAATTTGTTTAACAATTCAAAGACAATTGCATTATTACCATATTTATAATTGTAATTTATACAGTATGCATTGTTAGTTGTGGACATTTGAACAATATAATATGCCTCACAAAGTAGCATCAAGGGCTTTCAAAAATATAAAACATTCAATGATGTCTCACACACAGCATCTTTGATTTATTCTAATTTAAAGATAGTAAACCCAATTTAAGAAATGCTATATACTTGAAATGAAGAACAATTATTTAAGAAAATACTTTTTAAAGGAATTTAAACAATTAATTATAGATTTATTTTACATAACTAAGAACAAAATTTTTGTTTCAACTATTTTCCTAAAGGCCAGAAAAGAACTAAATGGTAAAAATCACATAATAAAATATAAACATAGCTACATTTCATATTTTGTAAGGATAATAAATTCTTTTGTGGATAGAAATTCATTAATTTTTTCAGCTTTCTCAACTAGACAGTGAGCCAATAGAACGTCTGATATGTGCAACCTGTGTGATCAGGCTGCGGGAAGCCAACTGCTTCAGGCTGCAAGTGCTGCAGTGTGAGGAGAGGCTGTTACGGACTAAAATCAATGGAAACGAAAATGGTGAGACTGGAAATTTGGTGGAAATACCATACTTCGTTTTATACCAATGATATACTTTATACTTTGTATTCATACTTCTTGATGGAATTGCATACTACTTTTATATAAAGACAAACACATTTTTATACTTTCAATTCCACTATATTAACACTTTTTACAATAATGTTTTATTTATTTATTTAAACACGACCGGTTTCGTACATCATCATCAGGTAGTTAAAATTAAAAAAAAAAATTATATAAAAGTTATACCAATGATATTATACCACTATAGATATGATACAAGCATGCTAATTTTGAGATTTGAAATGGATGTGTATATCCACACTCCTTTGGTTACGTAATAATTGTTGGCAGAACTTTACATATCAATGGGAGCTTGGTTAGTATTGCCTACTACCTACTAAAATGCCTTCATGTGTATTTATTAAATGCACGAACTTTTAAGAAAATAAATATAAGGCATAAAAGATATCATATCTTACAAAAATGCAGATTTTTTTTAAATATTTTCAAATCATTTTTTTTTTTAATTTAAAATGTTATGATTTCAATATTTTTCAACTATGAAGTGATTGTCAAAAGATGACGAGCCACTAGTTATATTGTATATTATATACACAACTCCAAAAGGTCGTATCGTACTAGCATTTGAATGAAATTATATGTACTTGTGTTTCAAATTTATTTAAACAATTGCAGATTGTGAAGACAGAGAAGTGAAATGCGACATCATTATCAAAGAGGAGGTGGGCGTAGAACACGAACCGGGGTATGATGCAGAACCAATGGATGATCATCATTCTGATGGTAAGATACTTTTCCTAGTAATCGGATATATGTATTACTAGTTGAGCCCCGCGGATTCACCCGCGTTTTTCCCGTTCCCTTAGAATTTTTGGGTTAAACACTACCTAACCGAAAGGGAATCTTTAGTAGATTTCACACTTATAAATATTACTAATATTAGGAAGTACGATTATAATTCACTTTTGTGAATGTAATAAAAGAGCCACAACTTCTTTTTTTATGATACAGCACTCGTTCACCAGATGTTAAGTGACTGACCGCAGCCTATGAACATCAAAGTGTCGCAGATGCCGCGCCGATTTGAAGGAAGAAGAGGATTAATGATGAACTTCTTGTTGAAATGTGGTTGTCAAACCACAGACAAACCTATAAACAAACAAATAATTGCTGAGCTGACTTCCTGACATATCTTAAATTTCCAGAAATCCCCGAAGAAAAACCGCTAATACAACGTAAAAAGCGGAAAATCAAGAAGGTTCGTAAACGCAAAGCCAAGGAAGACGAGGTACCAGAGCAAATGTTGGACGAAATGCAGAGGATGAGCGAGAAATTGAGGGAAATGCAGTATGTTGGTGAGTGTTTCATATTATAAGTACATACGTCTTTGCTAGAGTTAATTTTTAGGCTCTATATCAATAACACCTAGTCCACGGAAAGGAAATTTAGGCAAAGACCCGATTGGCGTAGTGGTTCAGCAATGGTCTATTCCGCCGGAGGGTGTGAGTTCGATCCTCACGAGCAGAAAATTATGATGTGATGAACATTGTAATTTTCTACTGTCTGGGTGTTAATTTATCTATAGTATGTATGTATTTACAAAAAAAAGTATGTTTAAGTATGTCTATCAGTTATCTAGTATCCATAGTACAAGCTTTGCTTAGTTTGGGAGTAGAAAGCGTTGTGTTAAATGTTCAGGAATATTTATTTGCTTATTAATGTTTATAGTAAATCAAAAGCCTACTATTTTTGTTTCAGAACCGCGCCAAAAATCTCCACATAAATCAGAAAAGAACCCTAACGAAGAAATAAGATCGATAGCAAATATTATTACCATAGTAGAAAATTCGTATGTCTGTCCGTTCGACACCTCTTTCAGCGACTATTTTTGCATATACTGTAGACACGTGTTCACCGACCCTAATAAATTACGGGAGCATACGTTGACACACGACCCGGCAAATTTTAAAGATATCGTAAACAATATTACCAGTAATAAAAAAATTCAAATTGACATCAGCAGAATTGACTGTAGACTATGCTCAGATGTCATAACTGACATTGACGTTTTCAAATGTCACATTACGTCACACGGAAAAGGTTTTCACGACGTTACAGATGAGTTTTTGAAATTTAAATTAACGGCGGGGAGTCTGTCTTGTCTAGAATGTGGGAATACGTTCGGATTTTTTCACGCGTTAAAAAAGCATATGGCGGAACACTTTGGTACTTGTATTTGCGACGTTTGCGGCGCGCACTATTTCGAAGAGCGTATGTTGATTTTACACCAAAAAACTCATAAGCCTGTAGGGGAGGTTTTTACTTGTAAAGAATGTGGTAAAAGTTTTAAATCGAAATATACAAGGTATATTCATATTGCGAGGAATCATAAAAAGGAAGCCGCATACCAGTGCAGTAAATGCGATGAGGTATTTTTCTCGTATACTGTAAGATATCGGCATATGATAGATTATCACGGGGAAGAGAGGTTGTACAAATGCGATCAGTGCGATAGGACGTATGATAGTAGGAAGTCATTGCGCGAGCATAATAGACGATTTCATTTGAAAATTTTGAAACATGAATGTCATTTGTGTGATAAAAGGTTTTATTTACCGTCTCGTTTGAAAGAACATATGGCTAGTCATACGGGGGAGAGGAATTTTAGATGTGAGTTTTGTGGGAAAAGCTATCCGCGAATGAGGGGGTTACAAGTACATATGCAATCGCATAGTAATGAAAAGAAATATAAGTGTGACGTTTGTAATGCGGCCTTCACGCAAAATGTCAATTTGAAGAATCATATGAAGCGGCAACACCAAGGGTTGGATGTCAGTGAGAATTATCAAGAATAGGATATAATTCTTTGATTTTAAATTGCGTTATCTACAGTAATATTATAAAGAGGAAAGCTTTGTTTGTTTGTAATGAATAAGCTCAAAAAGTACTGGACCTATTTTTAAAATTCGTTCACTATTCGAAAGCTACATTGTCCACGAGTAATATAGGCTATATATACAACATTATGCTACGGGAGCAAAGCCGCGCAGTTCAGCAAAAGGGATGAATTCTGATGTCCTTTTTCAACCAAACTAATGATAATTCAATAGTGCGTGGGGCAAGTGGGTGAGAACATTTTCTTATTTAACGTGTTTTTTATAGCTACCTCTTCAGAAGGTTGATACTACTGAAAATATACTGGTATTAAATAAAAATTATGTAATTAAGTATACATGTAAATAAATTATTATTATACATATGTACATCGTATATTATCTTGTGCATTTGTGGTGTTTTAAAAATCAAAACGGTTTTAAGAATAAGAGAAAGTTGTAAATTGTAAATAAAATTAATTTTAAATGGTATATTATTTCTTTAATTTTCCTACTAAAATTACTGATTTCGGTTTTTTATGATTATGTTATAGCGAGCGAGCGGGCATGCAGTTTACCTGATGTTAAGTAACTGACCGCAGCCCATGCACATCTACAACAGCCAAGTGTCGCAGATGCCTTGTAGTTTTGAAGAAAGGGGAGGGGATAAATGCAATAATAGGAAGTTGGGAGAGGAACAGAAATGTATGAAACACAATGCAATACTGCTTCTCGTCGGTCTTCTGCACAAGAGCCAAAGAGTCAAGAGCGAGCTTGACCTGGCCTTCTTTTGGTCTCAAAGTGGTACTGTGGATATTGTCTCTAAGAAGTTTGTTTTTTATTGCGAAGCAAATTTTGATGAAAAATACAGAAAAACTGTTAATGTATAAGGCGCTTTGTTTCTTGAACTAAACATAAATCTACATAGTTTTAACATTTAAGGCGCTTTCAATGGCAGAAAAATGTAGAAAAAACATAATATATTAGGGGCTTTGTTCTTCTAAGTAAATAAAAATTTCAACCTTTTGTATGGACGACGTTTCCTTCGTCGTCAACTTTATGGCCGCCCTCACACATGCTGAATGTCTGTCTGAATTTAGAATCTGATTTCAGAATCTTATATTCCGGCACCTCACCTCACACATATCGTAAAAATTCATCGGTACGATCCTTACAGGTCGATCTGAAATTCAGAATCTGAAAAAAAAATCAGGATGTGTGTGGAGCAAGCCGATATTGTATAGTATATTGGCCTTTCTAAATTAAGAATCTTAATTCAGATTCTGAAAATTCAGCAGGTGTGTCGCTGGTCTATCTCTTGTTGATTGCCATCATTAAAAACGATCTGTCAAGTGTCAATCTACAATTGACTAAAATTTGACGGGACGCCTTCAAAAGTTCAAAATGAACCTTTCATCTGTCAATGCATTTTTATAATCTTGTAATATGTAAATAAATCGATTTTTCAATAAACGTTACCGCTTCAACCTTTGATTTATTTATTAAGTAATTAAATAGAAAAAACATGAGCGTTAAAAAGGGCAAAGGTCCTGTTTTCGACCCTGGTATGTGCCGATGTTGTGGAACTCTAAAGAAGTGTAGGGTTCTTAACGTTGAATACGAGAGTTTGGGAAAGAAAGAAATATATTCCGATATGTTGATGGATTGTTTTGGATTATTGGTAAGTATTTTTCTTTCATTCGCTAAGGAATAAAGGTAACAGGCCGGCAAGGCATCTGCGACACTTTGATGTTATACGTTCATGGGCTATGGTCAGTCACTTAACATCAGGTGAACTTATTCCGCTTGCCAGCTGTAACATAAAAAAGGGAGATCCTTTTCCCCTCCCATTAACTCTAGGTACAATTTAGGCAAAGAAAAAAAGGGTTTCAAGTAGAAGAAATAAATTTTTTTGATATGAATTTTAATAAAATTCTTGTGATTATGATAGTTTTGTGTTCTGTCTTAAGCATTCAGATTAGCTATTCCTTAATGTTCGACTTTATGACACTCAAGTTATACTTTATACTTTGTATTGATACTTCTTGAAGGGAGTATCAAACTATTTAATGAAAAATAGAGAAAAGAATAAATAAATAAATTTAATTGAAATCTGACTTTTTGGACAATAGTTTGTTTAAAATTTGAGAATCTTTATCTAAAAATGATTTTTTAATATACTAGATTTCAAGTTGGATCAATCTGTGTGTAAGCAGAAGCCCCTTGCGGACAATATATGTCATTTATATATATTAAGATTATTGTATTATATTACCATCCTTAACAAAAACCTATAGTCACAAATAAATGATATAATTTCATATAAATTTCAGCTTTCCCACCTGGACGATGTTCCGTCAGATCGTCTGGTTTGTGCAACTTGTGTGCACAGAATAAGGGATGCATATGCATTCCGACAACAAATACTGAAGTGCGAGGAGGCGTTCCTGCACGCCAAGATATATGATGATGATGATGGTATGGAATTCAAAATTAATTTTACTTAAAATTTTATAAAATAATATTCAAGTTTAAAAATAGTTGATTTCCACAAATTTTAAAAGTTGTGGACTTCCACAAATATTTCAAGACTAAAACTTGTCAAATCGGTTCAGCCGTTCTCGAGTTTTAGCAAGACTAACAAACAGAAATTGATTTTTATTTTTATAGATCACAGACTAGAGAATAAAAGGCTGATGGAGTGTGCCAAAGACTCGAGTGACGCTAACTACTCGTACGTACACGTGCGCATCTGTGACATGTAATGTGAAACTAGACAAACGTTTTTGTATTTGCTTTTCGTCGCCACTCGAATCTTCGGCGCACTTCATCTGCCTTTTATTCTCTAATCTATGAGATTATTTAACTTCGAATACATTACTTTCAGAGAAACCGTTAAAGTCGCCAACGGTGAAACCGTTGTTAGATGTTAAAATAGAACCAATTGAAGAGGATGACTCCCGACCGGCCACGCCGTTACCAGATGTACTGGATGATGCTTCTTGTAAGTTACTGATTATAATTATTATCAAGTCAACACAAAATTTGAATTATTTCAAAAAATTAAATTTCAATACTCTAGGTCGTAATTAAACGAAAATATATATGGCATTAAAAAGTATGCTTTTCTATTTAGGAAATCGCTGGAACAATATTTTTACAAATTTGTTGTTTTAATTTTTAATTGGAAACGAAACCATTCAAATAAACAGTTTTATTGAGTTTTACTGTCAAAATGACTTATAAAAAAGTAGGAAATGATTTAAAAGTGCACACTTTTACTTCTTTTTATTAAAAATAATTAAAATGTATGAAAAATCAAAAAATCTGTATTTTTTACAAAAAAAAGTTTTTTCTTTTCGTTTTTAATGATAATTAAGCTGAAAATCATGAAATAAGCTTTAGGACAAAAAACGATTTTTTTTTTGTAGAGTCGTGTTATTTATCCTATTAACACATACCTAATCACTATTTTTACTATTATTTTTTCTATATAAAATAAGTCATGCATTACGATAATATTATCTATACATATAATAAAACAGTAACCGAACCATTTCTGTACATTAAATATTTTTCAAAAAGAATAATTGGTACGCAATATGCATGTTCTATAGATACCAAATCCATGGTTAGAATTTTTTTTTCTGTTTGTCTGTTTATCTGTTTGTATGTGCGTCAATCACGTAATAACCACTGGGCAGATTTTTATGAAATTACACATGCTGATAGACCAATATTAGGTGCAAATTATAGGCTACTTTTTATTCGAAAAAAATATTTTTAGGGGTGGCTCTCCATACACGTAAACGAAGGGTGAAAAAATAAATTCGCGAATACATCATTGAATGAGGTGTCATTAGATAGGTATTTAAAAATGAAATACAGGTTTCTCAATGCATTTTTTGCTAAAATAAATATTTTTTGTGATATATGCTTCTAAAGTCGTGAAAATGTCATACCACGTGATAATGTGAGATTTTGCCTGAGTTGCGGACATGCCTTAATATACTCTTAACGTCAAACCTTTTTCCATAGAAAATTATAAAAAAACAAAACAATAGACATGCACGTATATCACTGGTCCTGCGATCGTAATTTTTTTTAAACTTTTGTTGTGCTCCTCTAAAAAATACAGAAATTAGTAGCCCACGCGTGCGAAGCCGTGGGCGGAAAGCTAGTTGTGAATAAAAAGACCTATTAATTATTAATTAACTATTGTACATAAAGAAGCCTTTTCACAATGATATGATTTTAAACAAAATATCTATTTATTATACGATAAAGTGGATAAAGGTGTTTTATTTATTTGTTTGTTTGTTTGTTTGTTTGTTTGTTTATTTATTTAGATAAATTAAGCTAAATCCTTAATTTTCAGCTGACATAAAAACAGAGAACCCCCTAAGTGTCATGACACAAGAAGAAAAATCAACGGAAGAGAAAATGTCCACCGATATAACAGAAAATGTATTAGTGGAGAAAAAACCAATAAAAATAGTTAATGTTTCGTCTATGAAAGAGGAATTTGTGAGGTGGAAAACGTCGAAACCAGTGCAAAGACCGCGTAAGTGACATTTTTTTAACAATGTAAACTATATAAACATTTTTGTTTGGTGTGGCGTCACGTGACGTCACAAATCCTAAATCGCGATGTTGAAATGTTTTCGCCGCTAAGCATATATACCACTTCCAAACATCAATCCTCGGCCGGCCAGTCCTGTGGTTCGGACTGGTCGAGGATCCTCCCTTTTCATTGGAGGAATAATACCATCCTCCACATTGGTATAACAGTTTGGTTTTGACAAACAGGATGAACATCACTTTATTTATTATTATTATTTGAAATGAAAATAACTTTATTGTATACTAAAACAAAAAAAATAATAACAACAAAATATTGTTAGCCAGAAATTCAGTTATTTCTTAAAAAAAAAAATACTTTTATAAATTAATTTTAATAAAATATCGTATTTTTCTGTAAATTATTTTTTTTGGCTGGATTTGAAATGTCTTTATGCTATTTACTATTATTTACAACCACCTTCATTTTGATTAAAAAAAACACTTCTGTAAGTTTGATGGTTATTATTATCTACATATACTATATTAATTATTTATTCACAAATTAGACCGGTTTCCAACAAAATCTTCAATAGAATTGGATATTAAATTAATATAGTGTAGAAAATAAATACTTGTAGAACTTAGAGAAGTGCTTTTTTTACAAATAAATAATCCATCAAGAAATAACAAAAAAATTTCAAAACTACCCCCATTAATAAACCCCCCATTTTATATATTTTTTTTCAGAAATTTCAATGTCCGCCCTTCAACAACGAATGCGAGAAAGAGACCCTACATACATGAAAGACACGAACATAGTCACTCTAGTCGAATATTCGTATGTCTGTCCCTTCAAATGTCGCCACAATAACCTCCTATGCTATTACTGCGGCGAAAACTTCACAGATCCACAATTGATGAGGGAACATACGTTGAATAGACATAATCCGCTGAAGAAATTCAGAGTGGTCGAACATAAAAATATGATAAAAATCGATATCACGAGAATCGATTGTCGACTGTGCGCTGAGAGAATCGACGATATCGACGAATTCGTGAAACACATCACTAGTGTTCACAAGAAGAAAGTGTACTCAAAAGTGAACGTCAAAGATTGGGTGCTACCGTTCCGTTTGTTGAAAGACGAAACTAAGTGTGCGTTATGTGACCGCGTGTTTCCGTACTTCCACGCTTTAAACAAACATATGAACGAACATTTTAGTAATTTCGTGTGTGAGACTTGTGGGTTAGGCTTCGTAGACCGTGGTAGGTTCTTGATGCATCAGCAACGGCATGACGAAGGTAGAGATTTTCCTTGTGAAGTGTGCGGGAAAGTGTTCAAAGCGGCTTATAATAAGGACTTACACGTGGATAGAGTGCATAATAAAAAGGGGAGGGTGTACTGTCCGAAGTGTGATGTGAGACTGATGACGTACCCGCAGAAGTTGAAGCATTTGGTGGAGGTACACGGGGAGGAACCTCTGTCGTTCCCGTGCAGTGTTTGTGATAAAGTGTTTGAGACGAGGCGGATGCTGACTATACATAAACGGAAGGACCATTTGAAGGATTATAGGTATGTATGGTTGATATTGAATTCTTTAAAATCAAAGTCAATCAAGTGTATTATTATTTTTTTATGTTATAGCAGGCAAGTGGGGCATGCCACACCTGATGTTAAGTGACTGACCGCAGCCCATGAACATCTACAACATGAAATGTGAGGGGATAAGGAGAGGATAAGCGATAGTAAGCTGGAAGAGGAATGGGATGGGAATACAAATCGTTCACCACCCTGTGCCAAATGTGCCAAAAAGGCCTCTTTCGAAGCGCTTTTAGAACGCCATTTACATTTACATAATTAATATATTTGTTTTATTTACCACCGATTTGGAAGGCAATCTCTGCCTTTTGTTGTAACAAAAAATATTTAAAATAATATAATTAGGAGGCTCTGGTACAGAAGCCTTCGTTCGTGCGAGAGTTCTACTTGCACTTGGCCGATTTTATAAATATTTTGAAGACTTCTCCATCCAATTTTTAGTAAAAAGTTATAAATACACCTGTTTCATTAATATTAATTTTTTTGAAATTGTTTTATTGTGGATTTTAGAAAAAATACATATTCTTTATTGACGACCGCATTGGCGCAGTGCATGTGACAATGGTCTATTGCGCTTTAGGATGTGGGTTCGATTCCCACGAGTAGAAAAAAAATTATGATGTGATGAAAATTGTAATTCTCTACTATCTTATCTATCTATAGTATTTAGAAAAAAAGCATGTTCAATTATGTTTATCAGTCATCCAGTCTCCAAAGTACAAGCTTAGCTTAGTTTGGGACTAGTGTTTAAACCCCTGAATATTTAATTTATTTATTTGATATATATTAATTTGTCTACAGGTATGAATGCCAGTGCTGCGGACAGAAATTTTTCACTCGTTTCGCGTTAAACAACCACATGCCAACGCATACAGGTGAGAGGAACTTCAAGTGTAAAGTTTGTGAGAAATCCTACCCACGGTTGAAGACTTTGAAGGACCATCTCCGGATACATACAAATGATAGGAGGTACCGGTGTCATATATGTGGACAGGCGTTTATACAGAATTGTAGCTTGAAGGGACATATGAAGAGTCAGCATCCGGAATATTGCTGAAGAAAATGTGGGAAGAACTGGACATGAAATTGCCTGAATATTGCTAGAAAGATGAAAGATTTTGAGTTAAAAACATAGATTGTGTCTCAGTGAGAATTTTTACCTAAAAGAGAGGGATTAACTGAGTGTTAATAATAAAAGTGTAGAAAGAACTGGATGTGAAATTAAGTAGAAATTGCGGATTTTGAGGTAGAAAGAGAGATTATGAGATAAGGAAAGAGATTGAAAAAAATAGCCTCAGAGGTCTTGAGTAATGAATAGACATATAAACAGTCATTCCTGAATATTGCTAGAAAGGATATATTATTAAAGAGAGATTTTGAGTTATAAAGAGATTTAGGATTAAAAAACAGATTGTGTCTCAAAGAGAATTTTTACCTTAAAAGAGCGAGAGATTAGATAAAAGAACCTAAAATAGAGAGAGAAAGAATATTGAATAGAAGAAAAACTGAGTGTTAATAATAAAAGTGTACCAAGGACTGGATTTGAAATTAAGTGGAAAATACAGATTTTGAGGTAGCAAGAGAAATTATAGTCTCTGAGGTTTTGAGTTATAAAGAGACATATAAACAGTTAGTCCTGAATATTGCTAGAAAAGATAGATTAAAGAGAGATTTTGAGTTATTGTTTTAAGAATATTGAGTTGAAAAGAGAGATAGTGCAATAATAAACTTTTTATATAGTTGTATAGCCAGTAACCTGAGTAGGGATGTTAAGAGATTTTGAGTTAAAAAGAGATTATGCGTCAAAAAGTGTTTAATAATATTTTTTTTTAAATCATGATCTAAAAACTACGACGATGAAGGAACATTAAAAATTAAGAAACTAAATTTTCCTTTTAGCTTAAAAAGGAGGATTAGCAAAAAAATAAAAACCAGTGATAGTACAGTTAAATATTCTTGCTAAGTTAAAATTAAAATTTGAATGAAAAGTTGTTTAAAAACATGGGATATCCCAAGAAAAACATATACATATTTACAAAATCACTATTTTGTTAAGATAACAACTAAAGTTACTATTTATTTTTTTATAATAATATTTTGTTTTGCAAATTTTTGAAAACCGTACTTATTTTGAAATATCGTTCCTTTATGTAATTGTTTTTTGATCTCGAATTTTAATCATAATACAATAAGTTTAAATAAAATACTTTTTAAAGGATTTTAAACGCGGTTTATTATACATTATTTTACATTATTATTTAACCCGACGTTTCGAGTACTTTACAGCGAGCGTGAAAACGCTTTTTTATTTAATATGGAAAGTACTCGCGTTAAAACAAACACAAGATTATACAATAAGTTTATTTTTTAACTTTTGAAAATGCTTTAAGTTGTCACAAATGAGTTTTATTACGGCAATATTTTGATCCGAAATATTAATATTATTTATTCAAATATGCTTAAAAATATAATTTTGAATTACAATCACAATAAAAACCAGAATTTAGTAATTTTTTTTTTATATTGTATAGAATAGACATTATTTATTTATTAATATTGTGTTGTTATATCTAGTTGTTATAAGTGATTTGTATATTTGCAATGCTGTGTGTAAGATTAAATGTCGATACTCTGAAATGTTAAAATGCCTATAAATTAATAAACTGTAAATAAATCTTGTTTGTTTTTATTTTCTAAACATTTAACACAACGCCATCTAGTCCCAAACTAAGCAAAGCTCGTATGGAAGTTAGTAAACTGTCAAACATACTATTTTTTCAATAGAGAAATATACATAGAATCATTTTGATTTTTGTGATGCTCTTTGTAATCGCTTTGTATTTTGTGTTTATTGATAATAAATAAATAAAAAAACATAATATAAATAAAATAACTCTCCTAAACCAGGAAATTAAAATGTAAATTAGATATTTTTTAAATTATTTTACGATTTTATACTTTTTTCCGGCAAAAATTTTGATAATGTTAACTTTTTTATTTAATTTTTACTTGCCACTGTTGAGTTTAGTGACTGATACAGTAATTAGTTAAACAAATCTGTAAACTGACATATCGATGATAGTTTCTCATCAGAATTCAAAATGCACCTTAAGGCGCATTTGCATTGGTTAGGTTCCGTATGCGGTGTGCGGCGCTTTCTGCAACACATGCCATACAGTCCACAAGAATAGTTTCATTGGTCGTTATGCTGATTGGGGAACCCTGCACACATTCCACCGACTGGCGAATTAAATTGCATACGGGGAGTTCGCTGAGGCGGACTAACGACAGACGTAACATGTAATTGCGCCTTTATGTACCTACTCTTTTTTTATTTTATAGCAGGCAAGTGGAGCATTCGGTTCACCTGATGTTAAGTGACTGACCGCAGCCCATGAACATCTGCAACATAAAAGTGAGAGGAGAGGAAAATTGGAGAGGATTTATGATAGGAAGTTGGGAGAGGAGTGGAACAGGACGGGAGAGGAATGGGATGGGAATACAGGCCTCCGGATACCCGCTCACCGTACGAAACACAGTGCAATACTGCTTCACGCCGATCTTCCGCTGGGGGGTGGTAATTACACCGGTGCGAGCTTGGCCCAATCGTGCAATGCTCGGCTCTCACTCTTTTATTGCTGCAGATATTGTATACTCTTTTCATACTTTGATAGGTCACAAATAAAACACAATAAAAACTGTATAGCATTTAATTATCCAAATAAATATTAAATTAATACTTATAAGTAATTGAGATTGTAATAAATAATTATATTTTATCATACCATATCACTATGCATTTAAACAATATACAAAATCAGTATTGCCATATCAAATATTAAAAAACGTTGCCATGTTATAAAATTCGAGATTATCACTATTTAAATTACATTATAATACAATACAAAAGTAAATATATTTATTGCGTAAGTACACGAAATACCAAGAATGTGGCAAGATTATTTTTCCTACATATTTATTATATGAGATTGCGTAATGGGCCACTTTTCCTAGACGTTCATTTGTGACGTACATAATGTCGTATATCGTTTTGAGTAACGATAACCTCCTCCTTTTTTTGAAAGTCGGTTTAAAATACAAAGGAGCAGGGCGTGGAGCCTCACACTTATAAATAAATAAAATAAATATTCCTGGACATTTAACACAACGCCATCTAGTCCCAAACTAAGCAAAGCTTGCACTAAGGAACCTAGATAACTGATAGACACACTTAAACATACTTTTTTTGTAAATACGTACATACTATAGATACATTTACACCTAGACAGTACAAAGTTACAATGTTCATTGCATCATAATTTTCTACTCGTGGGGATCGAACCCACACCCTCCGCTCTATGCTGTATTCACTGCGCCAATCGGGTTGTCAATAAATTTGTCATTAGAAAAAAATGTGGATTGAAGATGTGTTACCAACTTTTATTAAAATAAACTGGGATATGACAGTCACCTTCGAGACGCATCATAAATTAATATAAATATAATAATATGCGTAATAAATTTTAACTATACAATAAAATTACGTCGTTGTCCGAATAAAAAATGCGATTATTTAATAAGTTAATATCATTTGTTAGCGGGCAACACTTCTAACCTCAAATCATATACTAGAGTCGCTGCACTATCGATAATTCGTTATCGATAATTTACCACAAATTAACTAATACTTTTTATTTGCAGCGATAGTTTCGATTGGATACTTTGACATGATAATATTAAACTAGACACAAACACAAAATACAAATTCCTGTGTTTCGAAACGCTAAGGTTAAAAATTATTTCTTGGGTCAAGGAGTTTTCTACAATAAAATTCCACGTAGTGTCACAGAATTAAATATACATAAATTTCAGAATTATGTAAACACGTTTTAGTTCTTAAAGCTTATTATCACAGATAAGAGAATAAAAGGCAGATGGAGTGTTCCGAAGACTCGAGTGACGCTAACTACACGTACGTACATGTGTGAATGTATTTAAATATTACAAAGCCCTCACTGACGTGTTGTGTCAAACTAGACGAACATTTTTGTATTTGCTTTTGAAGTTTGTATTTGCTTTTCGGCGTCACACGAGTCTTCGTCCGCACTCCGTCTGCCTGTTATTCTCTAATCTGTGCTTAATATACTGTAAATTAATACATGGTCGATAAAAATCCATGGAATATAGCTGTTTCATAACAACATCAGGACAGTTGTTTAAGTCATCCGTTATACACTTTATTTGCTGTATTATTGTATTATAAATTATTATATGTATAGATTGTATATTAATTATTTTTTTAAAGAGCAACTACTTGAGTTTCTTGCCGGTTCTTCTCAGTAGACACTGCCTTCCGAATTGGTGGTAAATAAAAAAAAATATGTATGTGACGCTTAAAAAAAGCAAATTTGGAGAAATAAGATTTCAATTTGAATTCAATACTATCAATAGTACCGATAATATCATTGTATTAAATCAAAAATAGTATCAAACTGTGACGATCATTAAAGTTATCGATCATTTCAATACTATAGTGTTGCTCCTAAATGTATCGGTATTTGATAATATCGATATTCTCCCGAAATATATCGATAACTAGCTGCGCACCAGGGCTTCGCTCCCGTGGGAATATCGGGATGATATATAGCCTATAGCCTTCCTCGATAAATGGGCTATCTAACACTAAAAGAATTTTTCAAATCGGACCAGTAGTTTCTGAGATTAGCGCGTTCAAACAAACAAACAAACTCTGCAGCTTTATAATATTAGTAAAGATTAATCGATACTCCACTATCAACAAGCAACCCTTAACCAGCCAATATTCTACCAAACAGATATTTTACCCTCAGCTAAACCCGCCCTCCATTTCAAAACCCTGATGATGACTCTTCATATGACTCTTCAAGCTACCATTCTGCGTAAAACTCGAATTGCACACATTACATTTAAACCTTCGCTCCGTACTATGCGACCTAATATGTTCCTGCAACGACTGCAACCTTGGATAGCTTTTATCACAAAACTCACATCTGAAATTCTTTTCCCCAGTATGTGTCGCCATGTGTTCCTTTAAACGCGACGGTAAATAGAATCTTTGGTCGCACAAGTCACATTGATGTCTGAAAACCTTCAAATGATTCCGTCTATGATGCTCCATCAATGTTTTACGTCTGTTATACACTTTGTCGCACAATTTGCAAGGGAATGTGCGATTGTCT
>LQNK01002731.1:31111-46507 GCA_001586405.1 Phoebis sennae | reverse complement strand
ACAACTGCATCAAATCCACCTTCTGCATTGTAACACGTACGAGGTCTTTCAAGATCTTCCTGATATCCATATCCTTTGATATCAGGCTTTTTATATTAGCTTTAGTGACTCCTGCATCCCTTCTTCCAAAGAACGGGAGTTGCATGTCCATACGTCCCCGTGGCTTCAGAGGTCTAGCTGGTTCTATCTTCTTGGGTTGGTTGAGGAAGGCTGGTTGACGCGGTATTTGGGCACTCATGGGTCTACCACTTTGCTGGCATTCATCCCCACAGCACATGGTACAGCACATTTTACATTCCTGTGGTTTCTTGGTAGTTGACGGCTCCAAAGCTCGTAGTGGGACAGGCTTTGGTTGGTCTTTTCGGTGTTGGCAATCCTGATAGTATAGCACATTCTCTATGCTTTCTTCTGAGGAGGAGTCTCTGTATCTTCTCTTACAGAGTATTAGGGATACTTGTAGTACTATTATAATTGTCTGGAAGAAAAATTATTTATTAAGAATTACTTGCTTGAACAATTATGCGAATGTGGAAATTTGTTAATGTATTTCATTAAGTATTTTTATGACGATTGCGTTTATCAACTCTTTAAAATTTACAGGCTTAATTAAATGCAATAACTTTCAAATGTATCATTATTTAAAGGTACATTATTTGAATAATTTGAAACCCGTTCCTTTTCATTCCTTTTATTTATGGTGGTGTTGAGTAATACATAATATTTTTAACTAAAACATACTTACCGCTCGCAAGGCTTGCATTCCGTTCAAAGTTGATGTAATTAGTAATACATAACTTGTGAGTATGTTTTCACAAACAATGGAAGTGTTTTAAAAGGGTCTTGATACACACTGTTTTGGAAACCTATTTGATACACTTTGACAAAATTACTAATGTTATGTAAGAATGCGAATCATTACCAATTTTGTATGTATGGTTTGGCTTTTTAGCCAGTCATTCAAATGGGTACGTTTTAATGTAAATTTATCTAAGGTAATCTTGTAACTTATTTTTGTTTTATATTTTTCTAAAACAAAAAGAATTGCCTGCTAAATATTTATAACTCAACAAAGTTCGCTCTCGCGTATAGTTCGTCGATATAGATAGAATATAAACACAAATCAGGTATCTTTCTTTATTACCATCTCGTGAAAATTTGAATATTTGAATATTTATTACACATAGGTCATTTTGACGAAAATCTAAATTATACGGGAATTTTTCGAACGCGTTTTTTCGTCTCAGATTCAAAAATGCCGTTTCTCCTATACCATTGAACTTTTTCCACAATAGCACTATATAAAGGTAAATAAAGATTATTGGGGTATTTTTTCTTTTCCTCTTGTTCCCTTAAATCTTGGCAGTAATAATACCACCATGGTAGTACCAAGGATTTTCCCGCGGTGTTTTTCTCCATGAAGTCACAAAAGTCTCTGTTTGGGACTTTGAGGTTGGCAGGATAGTTTCCATGTAAGTCAGGTAGAATAGAGGCTCTGGCACGCTTGGCAGTAGATGTTCGCCGTGGGAATGCAGCGTGCAGACATAATAGTAGGGTGACTGCAAATATCTGTAGCAAGCATTATTTCATGATAGGTCTCGAGGTTCTTCCGACGTAGCTGAAATGCGAGTTAGCCTAGAGCTAGCCTCGTGCCTATTATACCCTGAGATCATTTTTCAAAACTATCCAGCAGTATCCACACAAATTAATGAGTTAACCTAAACAAACACTTTTCGTTGATAAATGGTAAAAAGTTTTAACAATTTCCGATATAGATTAGGATTTAGTTATAGATTATAAACCACTGGAATTGTCTTTCAAATAGAATTATAATTTCTGTATAAAGCGATCAACATTTGCAATTTTTATTTTTGATGCTCGCTGCATATTACTCATTATCAGGCGCAATAATTCTATTAAGTGCAAATCAGGTGCAAAATACGACGACTATTTCTAATATTCTATATTTTTAATTTAAAAAAATAGCACTATTACATAAGACATACCTGTAAATACATAGTGTGATACTCACACTATGTTTAAATTAAACTTAATTTTACGAACTATTTAATGACATGGGTAACTATTAAATTAAGTATTAATCGTCTTTCATAATAATTCACTTTTTGTAATTTTTATTACTGTTTATAAGACCATAAAAATATGAAATATAAGCGATTTCAATGAATTCAAATTCAAATAATTCAATATGATGGGCTTGAGCCTTCACTTTAGTACATTTTTACTACAGTCCTCGGTACGTTTTTTATCAGGCGTTATTTTTTACACGATCGCTATCGCGTTTTATAAAATTTTATTACTTAAAATAAAATATGTAGATTTAATATGCGGTAAGATTTCAATATAAAACAAGACCTAACATAGTTATTGGTTCTCAGGAAGTCTTCAATAATCGTTGTTATTTAGACCCAAAAAGTAAAGAAACACCAATTACTTGTGTCTGCACTATAGAGATCATCTCTATCTTTGAACTAATAATTATAGCAGAACTACCAGAAGTTCTTTGCTGTGTACGAACAAGAATAAAGAATATATCTATGAATCTCTTAATTAATATTATAAATGTGTAAGTAACTCTGTATGTCTATTTTTTCTTCACGCCTAAGCCACTGAACCGATTTGGATGAAATTTTGTATAGAGATTGTTTGGAACCAGAAAAAGGACATAGAATTTTTGAAGTTATTATCCCAAAATTCCCACGGGAACGGGGGACATATGCGGGTGAAACCGTAGGGCATAGCAATTTTTTTTATATTTAATAAATTTATACATCAATATGAATCTCCTAAATAGCATCATATCATTTGTTTTAAACCTATAGCATTTGTTTGAAATAATCATTGTCTTATTGAAAACTCGAAATCAATACGCAACCTTCGCCTACATCTCACTAACGAGGAACTTTACCAAATAATTCAATTTATTCGTGTCTAAACAATGCATTAAACTACTCTGAATTTACTCTAGATAATTGGGAAACAGTTTACAATCGGAACGGTTCATCGGATCTTCGGATATTGTAATCAATTTGACAAATGTATCACAAAGTTAGAGAGATACTAGACGAACAATATGTCGACGGTACAATATGTAAAATCAAAATTATCTTTCAAATTTAAGTTTAAATACGACAACATATAACCCGTAAATTTAGTATTTTAATTTTATTCTATAATTTGGAATTTGATACTGGCATTTTTAAATATTAGATTTATAAAATTTTAGATGCTGGCAATATTTAAAAAGCTAATATTCTAAAACATTTTAAAATATATACCACAATCTAAAGAATACATACAATTGTTACAGAAACTGTCACAAAACAGCGTCCCAAATCTCCTTTGATAGAACTCTACTTCTTCCATTTGTGTTGAGGGACACTTCTTTCAAGGAGGTCGATAATTTGTTTGTGTAACATATAAAAAAATATGGTCGATTATTATTGAAATATGTTGCATTATAAATGTTATCGCACACGTTACACAAAACAAAGGAGATTTCTTGTAAAGTAAAACGAACACACATTTCCTCTTTTGAAAGCCAAGATTTTTTTCTTCCCAATGTGTACAGAATTTGTGACAGCCCTGAGGCTTTTTGCAAACGTTAAAAATCATACGACCAATGTATGATTTTAACACTGTGGTAATACTCAACTTGTACAAAATACTTATGTTAAAATATTTGTTATTTTTTGAAGGAAATTGCATCAGAAATGGTTGATCTTTGATTAATGTTTGGTTTTCTCACAACTCATAAACGGAATAATGGCATATATCCAAAACCCTGTAGGAAAATTACTACAATTATTACAACTTACATTTTACACATTGTATTCGTATACCAATATAACGTCATAATAGTTCGTAAGCTTAAAATACACAAATAATTATATCCCCAATACACCGGCTATTAGTCGCTCAATGTATGTTCAGTTAAATAACACAGTTTAACCGAAATTTACGTTTAGTCAATACGTGATAGGTCAGCCGGTTATAGAATAAAAAATAATATTCTATTTTGCCCCATTCTCCTCTTCTTAAATGTATAGTATTATATAATCTGTGCCATGACTATAAAAGCTTATTTGAAATCCATTTTGACTTATTTAATAAACGTTATGTATACTAATATTATAAAGAGAAAACTTTGTTTGTAATGACCTATTCATTACATCCAAACACTACTGGACTGATTTTGAAAATTCTTTCACCATTCGAAAGCTACATTATCCACGAGTAACATAGGCTATAATATAACATTATGCTACGGTAGCGAAGCCGCACGGATCAGCTAGTCCTACATAAACGTAACATTTTATAGATCTAAAGAGCTCTTAACTTCATTCCCGCACTAAGCAAGCGAAGCCGCGGGCTAGTAATATTCTAACTTAAAAAATCTTTTGTAATATTAAGAACCAGAGTGTACGCTGTGATGTTGACAGCCATCGCAGCGCTGATTATCAGTAGGTCCTCGGCAATAAACAAATAAATATATAAATTGAAATAATATTTTTCTTCATGATTCTTATATTATAAATGTGAAAGAATGTTCGGATTGTTTGAGCTTGGACGAAAAAATACATACTTAACTTTATCTACGATACAATACATAAAAAATACGGTTGAATTGAGAACCTCCTTTTTTGAAAGTCGGTTAAAAAGTTACTAGTTAATATGGTTTTGATATTTTATTAGTTCTTACTTTAATTTTAATTATTTTTTGAATAAATAGGTTAATAGTTTAGTGTAATAATTTTATAATTAGTAGTTTCTGGAATAAATGCTTTTTTTCTTTCTTCTTTCTTTCATATGAAAGGTACATTAAACCCTAATTCCTGTACTTACTGCAAAGCAAGAACATAGTAAATAAGGCTATTGTATGGGGACATTTCTCACTACAATACTATATCATTTGTCACATTCACAAAGGGGCACTATTACAGGTACAGGACATTAGCGGTCTGAGAGTGTCCACTGGCATTCGTCATGTGACGTCAGAGGATTAGAAATGTTCACAAAATAAAAAAAAAATTTTTGGTAGTACTTCCGAGCGACGTAATTCAATCATCAGTGAACTGGCAACCCAATTAGTACAGTGATATTAAAAAAACTGTAAACATTACTTTATTCTTTTTATTTGGCTTACGAAAGTATATTTTTAAGATAGAACGGTTAAAACTGATAAGATTCTTCTCTTCTAAAGGCCGTTTTCAATAATGTATGAAAGATTATTGATAGATTGTAATCTCGGATTAAATGACATTTGATTGTCAAAAGTCATACAAAGGCTATCCGTCGACAGCATATTGAAACCAAAGTAAGTGCAAGTAGATAGATTTGCCTGACTTTAGCAAAACAAAGGATAGATAGAATATTGAAAACGGCCGTTAGAATCTTTAGGAAAAACGATTGAAATAAACTGTATAAAATATTATCATCTTTGCCTATCCGTTAATCCTATCATTCGTAGATTATATTATATCATTCGTAGATTCTTAAAATCAACCTCAATTTAAACTGATGAAATTCACTATATTCCATGAAATAAACCCACTTACACGAGAACTTAACACTTAATTTGTGGAAAAATCTAACTCAATTTTAAAAGTTTGCCAACGAGCGTGAAAATTTACAGAAATTATTCTGTGAAATTCTCAAATTTGCATTATATTGTTAATATTTAGTATCCCGAAGGACTCCTCGACATTTTCGAATTATCCATGATAATTGTTGCACAAACTTTTGCTGGATTTTTTATACTTTAGTACTCATAAATGTGTTTTATTTTTCTACATAAAATATTATAAAGTTAGCAGTTACTGCTCACAGCTTCACTCGCGTTAATTTTGGAGATGATATATTCAATTGATCAATGAAAAGCCTATCTATATACGAAATTTCATCAAAATCTGATCAGTAGTTTAGGCATGATTGACACACAAACATCCAAACATACAGACTCACAAATTATTCATACTAGTAAGATAAGTAAGATTCAAGTTTTAAAATACCATAATTAATTTGACACACACCGAAAGTCCCGAAAGTTGACACACAATACGAATATAATTGCAAGAATTATTTAATGAAATCTATGTCATGTGCTCATAGTTAGACCAATAAATAATTTCTACCATGTTATTCAGGATAAAATTATTATGAATTGACTAAAGTTAAGGGCTCAGCAAATTAACTCCAAATATTATACATCGCCATTCAAAAGGGGAAATTCAGCTTCGTAAAATTATTTTTTAATATCTTATAAAATAAAAAGAATATAAGCATTTAGCACCTTATGACGATATTTATGAAAATACCTATCGTCTTACAAACTTACATACAAACCACTGTTTTACAAGGCAGACAAACAATAATTTTAGAGGCCGAATAACCCGATCCCCAAATTTAAATAGTGTCTTTAGTTTTTTTTTCCATTACTCGCATGAAAATGAAACTATATGGAAAAAATTATATGAGTCTAGTATTACAAATCATTCTCATACACACTATCTTTCGGCGGTGGTTTCTCCGTTCTACTTTTCAACAACTGCATCAAATCCACCTTCTGCATTGTAACACGTACGAGGTCTTTCAAGATCTTCCTTATATCCATATCCTTTGATATCAGGCTTTTTATATTATCTTTAGTGACTCCTGCATCCCTTCTTCCAAAGAACGGGAGTTGCATGTCCATACGTCCCCGCGGCCTCAGAGGAGGTCTAGCTGGTTCTATCTTCTTGGGTTGGTTGAGGAAGGCTGGTTGACGCGGTATTTGGGCACTCATGGGTCTACCACCTGTTTGCTGGCATTCATCCCCACAGCACATGGTACAGCACATTTTACATTCCTGTGGTTTCTTGGTAGTTGACGGCTCTAAAGCTCGTAGTGGGACAGGCTTTGGTTGGTCTTTTCGGTGTTGGCAATCCTGATAGTAGAGGACATTCTCTATGCTTTCTTCTGAGGAGTCTCTGTATCTTCTCTTACAGAGTATTAGGGATAGTTGTAGTACTATTATAATTGTCTGGAAGAAAAAGTTATTCATTGATAATTAATTGCGTTTAAAATTATGCGAATGTCGATATGTGTTAATGTATTTATTAATTGTGTATTTTTAATAGCGATTGTGTTTATCAAATCTTAAAAATAAAATTTACAGGCTTAATTAAATGCAATAACTTTTCAAATGTATCATTATTTAATCGTACATTATTTGAATAATTGGAAACCTATTCCTCTTTTATTTGTGTATAGTAATAGTTAATATAATTAACTAATACTTACCGCTCGCAAGACTTGCATTCCGTTCAAAGTTGATGTAATTAGTAATACATAACTTGTGAGTATGTTTTCACAAACAATGGAAGTGTTTTAAAAGGCTCTTGATACACACTGTTTTGGAAACCTATTGGATACACTTTGACAAACTTACTACTGTTATGTAAGCGAATTATAACTAATTATACAAATATATAATTTGGCTTTTAGTCAGTCATTCAAATCATTCAAATAAATAATTCAAAAAAATTCAATCATTTTTATATAAATTTATCTAAGGTAATCTTGTAACTTATTTTTGTTTTATATTTTTCCAAAACAAAAAGAATTGCCTGCTAAATATTTATAACTCAAAAAAGTTCGCTCTCGCGTATAGTTCGTCGATATATATAGAATATAAACACAAATCAGGTATCTTTCTTTATTACCATCTCGTGAAAATTTGAATAATTGAATATTTATTACACATAGGTCATTTTGACGAAAAATCTCAGTTACACGGGAATTTTTCGAACCCGTTTTTTCGTTTCAGGTTCAAAAATGCCATTTCTCCTGTACCATTGAACTTTTTCAACAATAGCACTGTATAAAGGTAAATAAAGATTATTGGGGTATTTTTTCTTTTCCTCTTGTTCCCTTAAATTTTGGCAGTAATAATACCACCATGGTAACACCAAGGATTTTCCCGCGGTGTTTTTCTCCATGAAGTCACAAAAGTCTCTGTTTGGGACTTTGAGGTTGGCAGGGTAGTTTCCATGTAAGTCTGGTAGAATAGATGCTCTGGCACGCTTGGCAGTAGATGGCCGCCGAGGGAATGCAGCGTGCAGACATATTAGTAGGGTGACTGCCAATATCTGCAAGCATTATTTTATGAATAGGCCGATAGCTACGTCTCGCGGTTCTTCCTACGCAGCTGAAATGCAAGTTAGCCTAGAGCTAGCCTCGTGAACCTGCCTATTACACACAGAGATAATTTTTCAAATCCATCCAGTAGTAGGTATAACACAGATTATTGCGTAAACCTAAACAAACACTTTTCGCTGTTAAATGTTAAAGCTTATAGTTTTAACAATTTCCGATATAGATTAGGATTTAGTTATAGATTATAAACCATTAGAATTCTCTTTCAAATAGAATTATAATTTCTGTATAAAACGATCAACATTTGCAACTTTTATTTTTAATGCGCGCTGCATAATTGCATATTATATCACTCATTATCAGGCGCAATAATTCGATTACGTGTAAATCAGGTGCAAATAGAACGATTATTTCTAAAATTATATTTTTTTTTTCTTTACACATTATTATTACATGAGACATACCTGAAAATACATTGTGTGGGTTTGGTTTACATTAAACATAATTTTACGAACTATTTAATAACATGTGTAACCATGACATTAAATTAATTTTTAATCGTCTTTAATAAAAATTCACTATTTGTAATTTTCTATTAATGTTTATAAGACCATAAAGATATGAAATATAAGCGATTTCAATTAATTAATTTAAAATCGAATACAAATAATTCAATACGATAGTCTTGAGCCTTCAATTAATACATTTTTACTACAGTCCTCGGTACGTTTTTTATCAGGCGTTATTTTTTACACGATCGCTATCGCGTTTTATTGAAATTTTATTACTTAAAATAAAATATGTAGATTTAATATGCGGTAAGATTTCAATATAAAACAAGACCTAACATGGTTATTGGTTCTCAGGAAGTCTTCAATAATCGTTGTTATTTAAACCCAAAAAGTAAAGAAACACCAATTATTTGTGTCTGTACTTTAGAGATCACCTCTATCTTTGAACTAATAATTATAGCAGAACTAACATAAGTTCTTTGCTGTGTACGAACAAGAATAAAGAATATATCTATGAAGAAAACGAAGGGTAGAAATAGTTAAGAGACCAATAAAACATTGTAAATTTCAAAGTAAGATTCACGTATAAACTATAAACCTACATTATTTACAAACCTTAATGAAATATATTAAAGCGCTCTTAAAAAGCTAAATAAAAGTCTCTATAACATTTCTAATTAAAACTTCCCTTGTATTCATAATCACGTAATGGATAATATAAAATAAAATGTAAGAAAGCACAACCAACAGTCTATTGTACTAGCAACATGCAATATTATCATAGGAACGATTGTTTTGTCTGTGGCGTTCTAATTTTCATATTTTTTGAACTTCTTTAAAAGTTTTTTGTAAGTAAAAACAGTGCCAAATATTTATAGTAGAGCGGATAATACAAAAACTGTATTTCCCTCCTTTATTGCTGTTGATATCAATCCTTTCCATTTTCCCTCCTATCACTGCCAAGTTTGCACAATTAGCTGCCGAAATAATTAAACGTCACTTTTTTACTTCGTGATTATTAAGCAAGTTTATGAAGCCACTGAAATTGACAATGATAGTTCAAAATAATTACAGGTGGTTATGTTTGCTCACAATTAAATAAGCCTTAACCTGTTTCACTTTCACGCAGACAACAACATGAACTGAAACTAGTGGTTCATTATTTACATTTTATTCCAAAAGAAAAACTATAAAAATATATATTCCAAGTTCATCATTTATATGATAATAATACCTTCTCTAAAATCAATGCAGATCTTTTAGTTAAAGAAAAATAGAGGATAGAAATAAAAACCGTTCTTAAAATTATAAAGATTTTTCCATAAAACCTTTTTTATTATTTTGCTTAAGGAGAATTTTATAACAATGAGGTATTATATTAAGTTGTAATGTAAATATTTAACTTAGCAACGTCCAATTGTATCAATTGTAATTCTTGTACCAGAGGTGTTCGTTTCCTTAGAATATATGTGATTACTCATTTTGTTAGTTATCTTTATTTTAAGGCCCTTAGAATCCCATTATATGATGTGAAAAGAATACCACGCTTACACATATCACTAGCTTCAAAAACGAATATGTAAAATTTTATCGATTTTGTCCAAAATTATCTCAGCTAAAATGCTTTATTGGTTGCCTGGAAGAGATGGCTATGTAGCCATAAGGTTACCATTTGTGTATGTCCATTCTTTTTATGCCTTTTATCTATGTTCTTTGTTAGTGTAATAGGGTGTACAATAAAGTGAATTCATTGCATTTCACTTTAAGCAGTAGTTATGCATTACAATAAGAATGTGGCATTTGACATGTAGGTAACAAACACAAATGTTTATAAAAACAATTTATTTTTCTTCCGATATTCAGCCAACTCTTCTAAAGTCTTCCTAAAGTATGGATGTATAGTACTCGAAGATGTTCTCTCTGTGGTCCCTATTCTAGGACCCGTTATCATTCGACAGAAGAAATACCACCAGGGTACAGGCAACCAGGGTATAAGAGGTTGCGATAGTTTCTCTTTACAGATTTTTCTAGAAGGTATTTCGAGGCATGGCCGACTAGATCCGTCACATTCTGTTTTTATTGGGACCAATCCAGGCGTAAAGGGTGGTAAAATTGGCCCCCAATTACGGTAATATGCAAGTGTTGTTTTAACAGTTAATATCAAAAGGATCATCTGGAACAAGTAACCTATATATTATATTAGTGACACTAATTTCTCACTTATTTGCAGTTCCCGTGCGATTTCCGAGATAGGAGCTCTTATGTCCTTCCTTAGGTGTCAAAAAATTTTGAAAATTTGCCATACTTATTACGCGCCAATAACAATACAACTATTAATAATACTCTCCTGATTAACATTGAAATTCAAATTAACTATACAAATAATTATTTCTATTGTGGATTTCTCAGACAAACGTCTGAAATAAAACTAGAGTTAATAGAAAATATTAATATTAAGACGCTATAATGATGAAGAGAAAGACTAGTTAATAAATATTAAACGCCTTTTATTGTTATTAAGAACAATACCATTACGTAATTCTTTGTCTTCGTTTTCTAATTGTAGCGTGAAATATAAAACGATTCTGTGTTTATAATATTTTGCTTGATATTTTTTTAGATATGGTAATATTTAAAAAAAAATGTTGCTGCGAGTATATAATGTTAAAATTATCATTTATTCATATTGTGATTGTGGCCATTATCATCGCTACCTTTAAGAAATATAAAAATATATTCTCCCCAAAACAGACGTTATCGTAATTAAAACCAATTAGGTAAGAGATTGTGGAATAAGGCATCTTTATATAATTTTTATTCAGGTCAACACAAAAATTAGGGAATATTAAAAATGAAATAAGGCGGGCTTATGGAATATCTAAACAATAATAATGTTTCCTTGTTACAATTTGTATTCGTAAGTACAAATTACAATAATATAACCTAAACTAACCAAACACCACAACAGTAGGGACGTAATAAGGATAGTAATAATATGTCTGGTAGTATAGAGGAAAGACAAAGCACCTCGGTGGACATATTATTTCGATTTTCTTCTCCGTCGCTGCCGTTGTAATACCACTTGTGGTAACAGTGTCATCTTTCTTCTCATTAGTGGTGTTTGTATCAGTGGAAACGCTTAAATTTTCTAGCATCAATAATATTGTCACAAATAAAACCTTCATAGTTGGTGACATAATTTAACTATTTTAAATTTTAATCTAAATTCTCACTGGCAATTTATTAAAAAAAAATATAGAAAAATATTTTTAAATTTCGAACGCAATGACGTGATCGTCATGGCGCGGGAAGTGTTTAGAAATGTTTTCATCATTATTTAGTTATCGAAAAACAATTATCGTTTATTGAATTTCGACAAGCTCTTAAAATTTACTAATTAAATTGTTCCGATGAGGTTTCGTCAGGAGGAAGTGTAGGTATATTTTATAGAAACAACAATAAAGTAGGCGATGAATATTTATTTTTTGGTCAATTATTAGTTGTGCGTTTAAAATGCGCATTTGTTGACATCGATCATTAACTTGAGCAGTAACAATTTTAAATACATTTTTGTAGAACAAATACAAATGCGCGCGATAAATTGCGTTGATTTTAATTCAGATGGAAAACTACCACTTATTTATTTTTTATATTATTTTGTTAAAGAAATCGGAATGTTTTTCATGATTTATATAAAATTTTCCTACTCATACTGAGAATTATATATATTTTTAGCTAGCTGAAAACTATTGGACCGATTTCAAAAAATATTTCACCATAGAAAGTTGCATATATACATGCTACGGGATACAGAAGTGAGGCCGTGCGAAATAGCTAGTTAAAAATTAACACAATTAAAAATATATAAATCTAGATATTTTATATTTCAATGGTTCAACTTAAATAAATATAAAATGTATTTCCCGTAAATTATTATAATTTCAAAACTTACCGATGTAGAGAACATTTACTTGTTATTTCAATATTCCTTTAGTATTTGTATGCTATGAACTAAATGGTATATTTATGTGGCGTGTTTTATAATCTACTAGTGATTTATTTTAAGTTTTTAAAACATTCTTTTACAAACATACTTGTTTTCCGACGTATTCTCTTCGATTGTTAGTTATAGTCGTAATTAGAGATGAAACGGATATCCGGTAACTATCCTGTATCCGGCCTATCCGGCCCTATTTTCACTATCCGGACGGATACCGGATAGTAGTGCACTATCCGACCGGATACAGGATAATAAAATAAATAAATGTATATGTCAAAAGATGTTTCCCGCAACACCGTTCGCGCTGAATTCTTTACGCCCTAAACTCGTCTATATCGCTCTTTTCTGTGGAAACACAAAATTTTCTAAAACTATATCGTTTCTCGTTGTCTAATCTATTTCTGTATCAAATTTCATCAAAATCGGTACTGTAGTTTAGGCGTGAAAGCGTACAGACCGGCAGACAGAGTTACTTTCCAATTTATAATATTAGTAATTGATTATTTTACACAAAGCAAAATACATATAATAAAACAGTAATCAAACCATCTCTGTACATTGAATACTTTTCAGAAAGAGTAATTGCAATGTGTATGTGCTATAGACACCAAAACCATGGATAGATTTTTATTCTGTTTGTCTGTTTGTATGTTCGTTAATCACGTAAAAAGTACTAAGCAGAATTTGATAAAATTTCATACGCTGATAGAACAATATCAGGTGCAACTTATAGGCTGTATTTGATTTGAAAAAAAATTGAGAGTGGCTCACCATACCAGTAACCGTAGGGTAAAAAAAATAAATCGCTAATGTATCATTAAATGAGGTGTCATTGGATAGGTCTTTAAAAATAAAATAGAGGTTTCTAAATATTTTTTTGGATTAAATAAATATTTTACGAGATATGCGCTGCGAAAGACGATATACGCTGCTAATACCTCGTGGCCGGGTGAGATTTGGGTTTAGTTGCGGATATGCAATACGAGTATAATCCATGTGGAAGATATTCCACGGAACTCCTCGAAAATCAACAGGATAAGCTCTGTGGTTAAGGTTTAATGATGCATATACCTATTAAACTCTAACTCTGATACTGAATTGTGACTAGATAATGTCAAGATCACTAAAAAGGGAAAAATAATAGCTTTTTGCAAAAACATAGAACCGACTTCCTCACTCTAAAAAGTAGAAAATAACTTTTATTCTTTTTTTGTTAAATTGAAAATAGATACAAGCACTGACTTTGTATAGATTGAAACAAAAATAAAGATTAATTTCTACTTTTAGAGTGATGAAGTCGGTTCTATTTTTTGCCACAAATTATTATTTGTATATGAATAATGGCAGAAATTGTCGCGCGCGCATATATTCAAATCAAGTTGTAACGCGATAAGCGTCCGAATATCCGGCCACCGGATATCCGGCTATCCGGCCGTGTAGCTAGCCGGATATCCGATATCCTGTATCCGGCCAAACCACTATCCGTTTCATCCCTAGTCGTAATATAAGTTACTTTTTAGGCAAGTAGCAATTTATATATTTTTTTATACAAAATCATAGTTTTATAATCATAATTTGAAAAATGCTATATACCACATTCTGACCGATTCAATTCTCGATACAGTTTTATTGATTGCGTTTATTTTCATCGAATGGGACATAAAAATATAATTTTCATCTACAACAGGTGCGTGAACGAATTTTGTCACTTTAACTCATTTTATGACACCCTTTCCTAAAATAAATATTTTTACCACAGTGAAAACTATAAAAGTCTTAGAAAATTCATTGATGTCGTAAAAGCAGTCATAGAAAATATATATTAAGTAATTAAAACGCAATCAATCAAAACTTCTAATAAACTTTATTTTGTACTTAATAATTAAATACATTATTATTTATTAACACATTGCATTAATTATAATACATGCATATTATAATAATTGTCATTTCTTTACCAATATTACCAACATACTTAAATGGTGGTTTAAACTCGTCTAAAAATTAATTTAGCAATAATTTCATGATGTTATCATGACATTATCAAGTAAATAAAAAATCACTCGATCTGATGGCTGTATACGCAGATACCTCTGCCATACGTTTCACTTCGCACGTTTGCGTCGCGCATGCGCTTTTGCGGCGCGCTCTTGGCGCCAATTTTTATTTTTTATCTATCGTTTAATTATGAATGTAAACTTTTAAAATTAAGTTTGAAAATACTTGATTTTAAATTTTAATATTATACTTTACAATGGATTAATATTTTCAAATTAAGGTAAATTTGTGTGAAAGAATAAATTTTATTGAATATGGTGCAAAATAATCAATTCGTGTTTTAAAAACTAAAGTGATGTTAAATATCGATTCTTCCATTGCTGTGATGGAGTGTTCTGTGATGAAAATAATTTGTAATTTTAATAATAGTATAAGCAGAAAATGGAGAAGATTTCCTGCTTTTAACAATGTTTATGCTGGTTTAATAATTTATTTAGTTATAGTGCCATCAGTGCTTAGCCAATCAGGTACGTGAAATTTTTATATTTTATTAAAAAATATATAAGTTGATATATAAACTATTATAACTTAAATTTACCAATATCATACAAATAGCTTCATCCATGCGTTTAACACGCGTAAAATTAATTTTCTATACAATGTAGCAATATACATAGCTTAAATAAAATAGTACATAATATAGCATTTTCTAAGATAAATTATGTAAATTAT
>LQNK01002731.1:1427-16069 GCA_001586405.1 Phoebis sennae | reverse complement strand
TAAGGGAACATCCACTGTCCCTTCTACACAGTTTACTTTCAGCCCTACTACTGGACGTGTTACCATGGCAAACAACTTTGTGCGCTCGAAAACTATCAGACTCTGCTTTAGGAAATTCAAATTCAAATTCAAAAATATTTATTACCACACACTTTTGACAAACTTATTACTATGGCACCACGATCCCCTCCACTGGTTTCGCAGACCTGTGTTGGAGACGGACGACACTTCTTCATCCAGATGACATATGTACCTTTAATAATATGGACATGGAGCTTTACAAAGTTCTTATAAACTAATTTAAAATATCAGGGAAATCTTATCATCACTAGCTAGAAGGAGCTAGGTTATGTAGAAATAAGCTATTCTGGAAGGCTCTCTGAATGTGATGAGAAGTTTGCAACGAGTGTGAGTCGGTAAACCTATTCCATAGGCAGGCACTTCGTCAATCGGCGTTATTTACATGGTTTAGAATATTGATTGGCCCTTGATTTACAATTATGTATGAAATGAATCACTCCACGTGATCAATTTATCCAATATTTTGTATTCTTATTGTTATTTTTGTATTCTTATTGTATTATTTTTTATTGTTCTATATTTTTAACGAGGGTAAAAATTTTCAAATTTTATAATAGCGCATAGTAATAATTTTAATTGTACATTTACTTAGAATATATTATTAATGCATGAATTCTAGTCTAAATGAAATGTTGAATATCTGAGATTTACAATACTACCCAACATTGTTAAAAAGTTCCGCAAAAAACAAAATATTGTAAATAATTTTTTTCGGAGTTACTGTACGTATAACTTTTTATTAACAATAATTTTAGTTTAATTAACTAAGCGGGTGATAATGTAACATTAGATGTGATTAATTATAATTGTAGATATATAGATGTAACAATAATCATACCATAAAAAACACAATCATTGTAGTTTTATTTGTATAAAATATGTTTGTTAAAAATGTTATAGTAAATATTATTTATTTTTTAAATAAAGTAACAATATAAAATTGTTTATATTACCTACCTTTTATTACCCAAAAATCCTTACATATCCTATCCTGTTAATATAGTTTTAATCCCAGGATTCCCATGGGATCAGAAGTTATACGAGTGAAACCGCGGTACATAGGAAACTATTACATGTACCAAAATGAATGAGCAGGATTAGTATCCTGCTCTTAAAACTGTCTGTTTTGATCATCTTAAATAATTTGTTTCGTGTAATTTTTGCACGCACTGTATAACAACACAAGTCGCAATCATAAAAAGTTGTACCAACTTTTGTATTTGACGATAACTTTGATAAACGCAATTATCAAAATAATAATTTGATATAACGCAAATTGTGGTATCACCTATGGCTAAAGCATAAAGAGAATGAACATAGAGGGATCAGTCCTGCAGAAACATGAACATTGGGCTTTTTTATGTCAAAGCAGGCAAGTGAACCATGTGATTCACTTGGTGGTAAGTGACTGACCGCCCATGAACATCTACAGTATCAAAGTATCGCCTTACCGGCTTGGAGGAAGAGATGAGAAATTGGAAGAGGAGTAGGGAGGAGGAATATATGTCTCCGCGTATATCTAGTGGGGGGTGGTATTTATACCGGCGAGCTCGGCCCAATATGGCCCATAGCTTTGCCCCCGTAGATAACTCAGTGATGCAGCTTTGTAATGGTAAGAATTTTTGAAATCGGTCCAGTAGTTTATTTGTGTAAACATTACAACATACAAAGTAATGTTTATCGTATTAGATTACGCGAGAAGGAAGATAGTAATCTTGACCCCTAACCTTAAAATAAACCCTGCTTTTTGTAAACCAATCTTATTACCTTCCTTTGTATACAACTAACTACCTATTTGTAAGGCATCTCTTGCTAGTCTGTGGCTTATAAATAATATTGCTTAACATCGTCAACTGCAATTAAAATTAATTTCATGCATTATGTTCTTATCTTTTTCTATAATTATTACGTTAACATGACGTTCTTGCATTGGGAATCTTGCTCTGAAGGAGTACATACGTGGTAAGTATAAGCATTTTAAAATATTTTTACATTTATATATGTACCTACTAATATAATAAAGCGGAACTATTTGTATTTTTGTATATAGTTTTTGTATTGTTTTCACACAAAAACTACTTGTCGGATTTCAAAATTTATTTCACCATAAGATAGCTGAATCTTTACTAAGTTAAAAGTTACCAACTCTTTTCGTGTAGTTATTTAATGAGTACTCCGGCCGATTCTGTCCGTATGAACGCTATATACCCTAAAGCTAGCGAACGGGTTTTTATTGTACTTATTTGATTTGGTCGGTAACCTCTTTCCCCCTTTCTATCTAATTTACTTAAATTTTATCAAAGTATGCTCAGCTCCTGGGTCAGGATTCACAAATCCGATTCGTGTCCGAACGAAGACTTTCGATGAACCCTAATATAAATAATCACAATAATTATTTATTTCAGTATTTATTATTATTTATTTCACTCTTGATTTCATTTCATTTGAACTGTTAATGAATAGTACGTTATACGTACTATTCATTAAAAGTTCAAAAAAAATCAAGAATTTTGATAATATAGTACATTCGGCGGCCTTATCACTTAGTAGATCTCTATTCTCTACCATCCAACGGAGCAGAAGTAATGAGCGAGGTAGAAGAGGCAGGTTATAAGACCTACTTGTAATGTATTAGAAGAAAACGAAAAAATATATAATAAATAGATATCTAAAATTCCAGATGGCCCTACATATAATATCACTATCTTTCATATTACTATTCCTCCTTCAAGACGTTACAAGCAATGGAGCGCCAGTACCAGAGACTTGTGTGAAGAGTCGACGCAATGGCGCTACGAAGATAGACATACAGTGCATTATTTACTATCCCTATTATTATCCGTATTACTACTATTACTATCCGTATCCGTATTACTATTATCCGTATCCGTATTATATTTACGGATAAATTAAATTATTGTTTAATTACAAGACTTAGTGTTTGTCAGTATTTTAATAAAGATAAAATCCGTTTCATAAGTATGTTAATTTAATAATAATAAATAATTAAAAATATGTTTTATTATTCTCCTCTTACTATAATACACTACTTACATGTATTGAAAATTGGGAGCAATACAAGTTTTTACTTAGTCTAGATCTAACCGTTCATATAGTCTACTAGGTGTAGTTATGAATGTAACACAATGTACTTGAATAATGTATAAACGATGTTATTTATGAACCAATATATTTTTATTTATTATTATAAATAAATTACTAATTATCTTAATTCGTAACGTTTTATAATTAGATAGGTATTATGCAAGAGAAAATCACAAAAACTTGGGAGTTAATAAAATTTTAATCATGTAGTATAGAAGATTGAACAGGTAAGGACTTTTGAATAAAAACATATGATAACCATAAAATAGAATATATTTTATATATACAATAAAATTTTGTTAAACAAATGATTTTATAAAAACTTCACTCCACCGATGATGTTCACGGGACGTCCTTTGTACTTCTTAGAAATTTCCTTTTCGATCTGAAACAAAACATCAATTGTTGCCTTAGCGAACTTCTTACTAATATTTTTAATGCGAACGTTATATGAGAAAGGATGTATGTTTGTGACTCTGCAAAAATTACTGAACGTATGTGGACAAAACTTTTCAATGATATAATCATATCAGAACAAAGCCGCGGGCAAAAGTAAAAATTATTTATAATAATAGTACGCTAATCAATCTATTCAACAGCGGCCGTAGCTCCGTCTCCCTCTCTTCCGCGGCTTTCCGCCTCTCACCCTCTCGCTCTGACAGCCGCGCCATCTTGTCGCACATCACTTGCTACTGTTTATTATAAATGACTTACAATAATTTGCAGCTTAATCGCCATTCAATCAATCTTCATCAACGATAATAGCTCCGTCTCCTTCTCTCCCGCGACTTCCTGCCTATCACCCTCTCGTTCAGACGCTAGTTTCTGTTTGAAGTAAACCACTTACATTAGCCTGCAGGTCAATAGTACGCTCGATCAATCTCTTCAACAGCGGCCTTAGCTCCGTCTCCCTCACTCCCGCAGCCTTCCGCCTCTCGTCCTCTCGCTCTGACAGCCGCGTCATCTTGTCGCACATCGCGAGTTTCTGTTGAAGTTGCGCAGTTAGCACGTCGACGTATCTGGAATTTTTTTAAATATTTAAAATAAATTAAACAGGTTTTTAAAAATCGCAAAAGAAATTACAGGGTGCCCCATAATGAGTGAAGCATTTCATGGGATATGATAGCTGAGCCAATAATCTATCAAAAAAACCCAATACATATGTATATTATATCGTACGAAAATATCACTGTTTTTGAGATATTGAGTTTTTTCCTGAAATTATGCCCTTGCCCAATGTTTAATATTACTCTGGCCGTAATTGTTGTTCATATTTTTTTTATTAAAATTTCTCTATGAGTTTTAGTTTTCTTATATACATGCATTGCATACTAATAGAAATATCAGACAACGGAAGAAAAAAACATTTAGTTTACTATTGAGTAAAATTTTGAAGACAGATTTTATAGTCTGAGGTTTAAAAAAATGTATTTAATAACAATTTCAAAATGGTATAAAACTTACGGTTTCTCCATCCTATTTTAATGACACGTCCAAGATAATATTTAGTATGAAAAATTAATAAAATACGATCGACGGCCAAAATTAATAACAATACGATCAGTTTACATGGAAGAATACTTTTAGTTAAATATAACATGGTGTTGATTGTTATCACACCATCTCTTACTACCATCATTTTTACATCAAATAATATATACTAACTTGTGCGAATGCTTGACATTATGCAAGTGCGCAATTTGCGGCGCCGTGAGGGCCTTGCTGGCGCTCTGCACGGTGTCCAACATGGCCGCCAGGGCCGCTTCACTCTCCGTCGGCAGCTGCTGTATGAGCGAGAACGTCTGACTCTCGTTCGATATCATCGTCTCGTACACTCGCATCTTGAGGAAGGACTCGAGCTGGAGAACAAAAAATAAGAGATGTGTAATTCTTTTTTTGATTTTACATAACATTGGAACGCAGTGGCCCAAGCTTTCAGTGAGGAAAGGACAAGCCCCTACAGAAGCAACTGGACTGTAACAATGACACTCATATAATATAGTGGGATTTTTAAGCGGGGGATACAAACAAACAGGCATTATGTCCTGATTATCTGTATCTCATAAAAAATATTCAAAACTTTGACATACATTCAAAAAGTAGTTATCACTGTCCTTCATACATATAGTTTTTATTAATTGACTTTGACAAAAGGAGGACCGTATTTTTTTTTATCAAGCAAGAATGGATTCTTGGATGGTGGTGGACCACCGAGCCCGCTCTTTAAACAAATTCTTCAACAAAATAATCACCCCGTATAAACACACTCACTTCAACGAGCTGGTCGATGATCTGGTTCCTCGTATTCGGGTTGTCCAGCAGAGTGAGCGCCTCCTTGCCCCGCGCCACGCCTCCCCCCACGCCCTGCTCCTCTATCACTATGCCGGCGTCTTCGATGGACAAGCCTGCGACTCCTGATAGATCCTGGATGAATATCAAATATCAGAAATAATTATGAAATATACTTTTTATTATTATAACTAGTTGATCCACGTGGCTTCGCTCCCGTAGCATAATGTTATATATATATAGCCTATGTTACTCATGGACAATGCAGCTTTCGAATGGTTAAAGAATTTTAAGAATTGGTCCAATAGTTTTTAATCCTATTTGTTATAACCAAACAAAAAAAACAAAGTTTCCCCTTGTCTATTACACCGTAGCGCTATATAACAAATTTATAATCGAAAACGAAATTATAGCAGTACAGAAGAATAGACAATAAACTACTTTTTATGCAACTTCACAAAATGCAAAACTGATTACCAGTGATAAATATCAGTGTAGAAATGGAAATTACCTCTTTATCTTATGATATCTTTTCATACAAAACTGCAATAAAAAAGAGTATAAAATAGAATATGCAACTTACAACTTCAGCGGGTGCTGCGTCCATGTTGCCCCAATCGATTTCACCACCAGTATCTCCATCGCCAAAGTCTATGTCTGCCGGAGCGTCTGTTGATCCAAAATCTATGGCGTCATCGCCGAAATCAATCTGAAATATAAAAATAGGTTGAACTTTACCAGTTACATAGAATTTAATTGTGTTTTCATTTCATTTTATTTTTCCAACTTATGTGCAATCAAATAAAATACTTTTCAAAGAATTATAAAACCTGCAGAAAGATGAAGTTATGACAGTTCTGAAAAATATATTTTATGTTCAGTAAAAAGTCCCTCGGTTTTGGAGATACATATTCAATATTTTCGAAAATTTAAGAAACAAATACACTTTTTTGTGGCAAGACTGATTCATGGAGTTTTTTAATTTTGGATATATGCACTATTGACCATTAAACTATGATTACAGAGGGCACATGCATATTTTTTTTAAACAGAGATCTATGTCAAACATCATGTTCTATTCATTTCCCTAAGCTGAACCTAATGTGGTATTAAAAAAAGAATATGTCACCCCAGTGCCAATTTAAGAAAAATCTTGCCATTTCATTGATATTCAGAAAGAAATATCTCGAAAACAGAGGGACTTTTACTTAACATGAAATATATATTTCTGAACTGTCATAACATCCTTAATATGCAGGTGCCATATTCTCCACACTTTATGCCAAGCTCTAAATATTATTTAATTCTGGCATGTAAAAATGAAGGAGTAATTGTGCAAACATCAAAAATATAACAATTATAAAAATATAACTTATTACATAAGATTGAATTCAAAAAATCACAAGACTATATCTTAATCAACTTTCCTAAACAAGTTTCATACCTGATCACCACCACCCTGTTCATCGTCCATCTCAATATGAATAGGATCAGGCTCCACACTCAACGGGGCCTCGCCATACATCCACTCATACACCGTGGTGTTGCCATGCTCCACCACATATTGTAGCAACGGCAACACACCTGAAGAGTCATCGCCGAGCATATACTTGGTGAAGGCTGAGTAGAGTTCTATGCTGGGATGGAGTGGCTTGAGACTGCTGGCGATCTAAGAAAGAAACAAGTAAAATTTTGTACAAATTTGAAGGTATTATCATATGATGTTTTTGTTTATCTTGTTAATGGACACTCTAGCAGCAGATTCACTTTTATTATGATTTTAGTTGAGTATTAACAGAAACTGGTTACAAAAAGAACAACTTATGTTTCATTATGATACTTTAGACCACTACTTTTGTTTTTAAGCATAGTGTAATTATATTTTTTTATTTACTAATTTCATATTTTTTTTAATTTATTTTTAAACACACAATCAAATATTTATTATTTAGATACAAACATCAAAATTGAAATTGAAATTCTTAAAACAACATACCTCATTATAGATACCAGGGAGTTCTTCTAAGCGTTCAACTAATTCCTTTTTGATTTTATCACCTTTAATCCCAAGTTGTTTGCAAAGATTATGAAACTCCGTCTTCATGGATGCTTCACTTTTCAAATAGTCATTCTTTTTCTTTTCACAATCCTAGAACATGTAATTTGTTGCTGATATTTAATTAAGGCAAGGCATTCAGTAAAGATTTCATTTAAAATGTTGTATCCAGTCAAAATTGACAATTAAAGAATAAAACAAAACTAAATTAAAAAACATGGGAATATTATTACATTTCTCTTATTTTGACCAAAAAGATTAATTTATCTCCTAAATTAAGGAAAACAATATTACAAATATGTTATTATGAATTCTAATAAGAAAAACATTTTTATAATCAATATTAACTCACAACTTGCAACTGCTCCTCTTTAGCTATTTGTTTCTTTAATCCAGGAATTTCGTAGCTTATATTCCTAGCTAACATTTGGGCTGCTTCAGCCAAGTAGAGATTATCTTTTTCGTAATTCTTTACGACGTCCAGCCAGTCCTTCATCCTTTGTGACCCATATCTACCAAAGAGGTTCTTAGTGTCTGCTTCAGTTTCTTTCAAAATCTCTATGATTTTCAAACAATGGAAATAGTTTATATAACTGCCAGATAATAGTGCAGCTATGTCGTCGTGCACAGGCATGTCCTGTATAGCATTGTTAATTTTTTCCCTCACAGGAATAATATTTTTCTGCCATTCTTTATTTACGTGTCTTCGACTCACTAACCAATCTTGAAGCTTTCCTATATTAATGTCTATGGGAATGTTACTCTCCTACAATGAAAAACACTTATATTATAGAGCAGTTCCTAAAAATATGTTAAGAGTTAATAACCTCTAAGTATACTTACGTCCATTGTAATCTTTTATTTTTATAAATTATTGGATGATAATGGTTTGCTTGACTCCTGTAATATCTATTTCTTCATTTATATTATTATTTTATTTTATTAATTGAGAAATGTTTATAGTGACGTCTGCAGAATTTATTTACTAATACCAGTTTGACTTTGACACTTCCAAGTTGTTATTTTTCCTTTTACCTGTCATTTTAACATGCCATGTCACCAGGCAGAACTCAAAGTACTGTCAACTGCCTTGCCCCACTAATAATTGTTTTTTTTTTAATTTCAACATGAACACCTATTACTTACTCCGATAAAAGTAAACACTTATTTAGTAATTAACAAAATAGTTAGATATCCAAAATATATTATTTATTTATATAAAGTAACTATCCGAATGTATGCAACTCCAAGAATTTCTCTCACTCAATGTTGATAACACAATACTTATAATGAAACAATTAAATTTTCATTGCATTATTAATTAAGTAGTCAAACAATTATAACATGTTAAAGATCAAAAACAGCCACCCCATTTCTAGCCGCGGGTGTCGTAAGAGGCGACAGAGGGTAATTAAAAAAAAAGCTCGTACCGCTGTAATTCCCTGCCCACCGGCAGAAGACCAGCGTGAAGCAGTATTACACTATGTTTCGTACGTCTCTCCCGTTCTGTTCTGCTCCTTTCATTATTTCTCTCCTTGTCCCCTCCCCTGCCTTTAAGCCGGCAAGGCATCTGCGACACTTTCATGTTGCACATGTTCATGGGCTGCGGTCATTTACTTATTATCAGGTAAACTGCATGCCACGCTTGCCTGCTATAACATAAAAAAAAATAATAAATAAAATTATCCTTAAATAAATACCTATAACGATTAAGTCGAAATCGTTGAGAAAAAAATATAATATAAAAGATTTCCACCCCGGTTGCCGAAATCTATGCTACAGCCAAATCATGATGCTACGTTCTTTTTGTATAACTATTATAAACAATATTATCTTCGAGAATCAAATGATAAGATAAATATCATTATATCTTTGGACACAATGTTTTATATGATTTGACTTATGAAACAAATTAAATTTTCTCTGAAAAGTTACGCATAAGAAAAAAACAATAAATCGAATTACAAAATTGAAAATAACAATTCACAAGCCCAAATTTTAATTCACTAATAAAATTATACTTTTTGTGGTGTATTATAATTGTTTGCTGTTTAAAACCTAATTAAACATTATTAAACATAACGCAAGTAACAAAAAACATTACACAACTTCACTTTACATAGCGAGGAACCGGTCAATTGACTTCACAATGATTGATTTCATATATTATGATAATTACTGTACGATTCAATAAATAAACGGAACAATGCAGGTCACTAACTTTTCGATAAACATGTTATCTACCCTTGTTATAACTTCAGTTTGATAAATAACTTCGTGTAGATACGTGTGCAGTGTTAACTATGTACTAGTGAAGAAAAATGGTTGATGTGAATAGTGATAATTTGTAAGTCATTTGCTGTACGGTGTACGTACGGAGATGGAATGATTACATTTAATAAAAGACCCAGCGTTTGTCATCTCAGTAAATCAATAAGTCCTTTTGGTAATGAGTATCTGTAATAAAACTGTACCTCTATCGGGGTTAATTTAAACGCTCTACACATTACAACCTAATACGTTTCACATTTACAGTAAATTATGTTATTTTGCATAATATAGGCCAGAATGTTCCTGAAATCATTGAATAAACCTGGTCCAAAGTAATTGAAATTATTTGTGCAAATACATAAGACTACTATTTTTGGTAACGTTTCGTACCACTGAATTGTCAGCTTATTTATTAGTTATAGTTTGTATGGTAGGCGTATACAAATTGATATTTTAGTCTACCGGTAAAATTAAATAGAAATATCCAAGCTAACGACGCAAAAGGATTACAGTAACGATAAATTTACAATACGATCAATGAAATACAAAAATGTATATAATGAAATATCCACCAACATCTGTATCTAATGTCTAGACTAGAGGCTTCCAAACGGTGCGTCGCAACGCCTGTCGTAGGATGTCCGAGTATACAGGGGCATAGTGAGGATTCCATCCCAGAAATCCTAAGCTCCCCAAACTCATAAGTTCGTCGCGGATAGATTGGAAACCCCAGGATTATAAATATATCAAAATATATCATATGTTATTCATTTTTTCTGCTAGTCATAATTAGTTGGTTTCGTTGCGAAAGTAAACGTAAAAACATAATCATATAATTATTAAATTTAAGGTTTATGCAATACACGCATACTATGTTTATTTTTATTATGAGCAAACCGTTTAATAACAATTGGAATTTGATATGTAATTATTAATGATTTTTCCATCCAATAAAATTGTTCGAACAATCATAGTTTACATATTATAATTATTATACCCGATTCACGTAGAGATTCACCGGTATTCCATTGTGTTTCTTAAGGTAAGAAGGTGCCCGGAGGCCTGATTGTCCATCCCATTTCTCTCCCATCTGCTCCTCTCCCTACTTTCTGTCATTAATCCTCTCCTGAAACCCTCCCCCTTCCTTCAAGCCGGCAAGGCATCTACGACACTTCATTTTCATGGACTGCGGTCAGTAACTTAACATCAGATGAACCGCATGCCGCAGCCGGGCGCGGGTCCCAACGGGAGATCGGTGGGTGTCTGTGAGAATCGGGCATAATTGTGTTTGTATTGTAAAATAGGCATGATTAGGAACCGTAACCGTAATCGAAACTATCGGATATCCGTAATAAAAAAATATCCGTAAAAGTATTCCTGTTGTAAAATAGACTTTACTTAAAATCCTTGTTTAACAGCAGGGCATGCATGGTTAAAATTTTCTAGTACTTTTTGAGTGTAACTCACTATTACTTAAACTAATAATTTAATTACTTATTTTAAATGAAATTCTATACTAGAAAATTAAGGCTGGCAACATGGCTATACAAAAGTTAATGTGTTATGTCCAGCGTTGCCAATGCCTTTACTCGAAATTACCCGAAAATCAAAGTTAAATTCCCCAAATTGGGGTAAAAATATGGTCCAAAATATTAAAATCCCCGCAAGATTCCCCACAAACAAAAATCAAGTATTATTTCTTAAATATACCTAAAAAAGGACACAAAAATGTGCGGATGAGCTTTTTTTTTTTTTTGACCGTGACCGGATTTTGGAAATCTCTAATATCTATAAAAGTACACGAAACTTTAAATGACGTTTTTTTTTTTTTTTTAGGGAAAATCAATCATTCATATCCATTGAAAATACTAAGATTTAACCAAATTATCAGTATTTTCAATGGATATTAAGGATATGACTAAATCCCCACAATTCCCCACACCATTCCCCAATCGATGCCGAATTACCCGCAAATCGGGGAATTCCCCACACATTGGCAACGCTGGTTATGTCATTACTTCATTAGTGTCTAGTGATAATATTGGGCTTGACATCTGACAAAATAAAACTTGTTTTGATAATAATTATCGATATCATAAAATAAATATTAAATAGGCTTTTTTCACTTCTTTGCGATTACTGTACTTCAAAAGAGCCTTATCTTCATAATACACGTGTTCTGCTCACTATATTCCATAAGGGTATCCGCATATTTTATTTAATGAGATCGTTACATATTTGAAGAATTAACTTGTTACAGTGTATTTAGTGTTCCTGCGAGCCAGGATGAAGGCATAATAGCTGTGGATGTTTCTAGCGACGTTCTAGTGGATTCTGTAACAGCAATGCCTCAAACGGCTATTACCTCTGATATAATTGGGTGAGTTTATACGTTTATACACATTAGCATTTAATGTATGGTGAGAGAATTATTGAAATCGTTTTAGGAGTTTTTGTGTTAAAACATTACAAACGTGCATACTAAAATACAAATGATTTCTCTATAATATTAGTGTAGATACCAATTGCATGTTACAGCTACTTAGAATACAAGATTACTCACAAATTTGTATGGCTTTCAACAACCTACATTTAAACCTTTGGTGTTTTGTGACCAACTTTTCCATAATTTTGTTTAACATTTATGAGAAGTACCACTGCTGATAAAGACTAGATCCTGTTATATTTTGATCATTCATCTCTTTAATTGAAAATAAATATTAAAAGTTGTTAAGTGATTTTTAAGATGTTAAAATTTTTGGAGCAAATAGGCACAAGATATTCAGTAGTTACTATGTCCATCGAAACCATTTGGTAGGTTATTCATAATTCATTTTCTGAATTTGGACTCCTACACATTTATTTAACAGTGAAACTGTGCAATTTTTTTATTAGGTTTTTCTCCGATGTTTTCCAAATAAAAATTATATTTTTCTTATATTTTAAGTGTTGACGATGGAGGTGGTGAAGAAGAGGAAACAACCAAGCTCACATTGGCATATGAAAGATTATATGAAATACCAAGAACCATAGTGGAAAAGTTTTCCAACTACATACAATACTTAGATATAAGTCACAATAAAATCACGTGAGTATTTCTAACTAACTAAAACCAATTTAATTGCTTAATCAAGGTCAACAAATTTCCATTAACTTGGATCAGCCTAATCAGATTAAAAATTAAAAACCTGTTTGGAATATTTTACTTACATTAAGTAAATTATAATTATGTAGATATTTGTATGATAAAGTAAAAGCTCATGTTATGTTGTAAAATATTTTAAAATAGCCCAAAAAGTACCATTTCACATCACATTTTTAAATTAAATTTGATTTCTTTTAGCCACACTTTGGATTGTATATGTTTTCTACTGTGTGTAATATGACATATAAATATTTCACATAATACATCCTTATCTTTTTTTAAGAATATATACATACACATACCATTACATCATGCGGACGTTGCATACACAAAATTCCATTAACCAACAAGATATTTTTTATGTTCTCTGAGAGTGTTCACAAAAATACTTCAGAAAGTATAGTAATTTAATGATGGTACTAATGTTTCTAATATAACATGAATTAATAATTGTAATTTTACTACAAATTAGATATTTCTATAATTATAGTAGTAAGTATTAAATAAGTTAATATTATAGATTCATAACAAAATAGGTTAATACCTATTTTTTAAGACACCAAGTAAGATTACATAATTTGGAACAACCCTCTAGGCCCTCAATCAGGATTACATCAAATAGTCTACATATTTATTTTCATTTGCAGGAATTTAGATCCTCTAGTCCACTTCAAACACCTCACATCACTGATAGCTGATGATAATCATGTCACTGAGAACAGCTTTTTGCCGCCACTGCCAAAATTAGAGTTATTATGGTAAGATTTTTATTTATGTAACAGCAGGCAAGCGGAGCATGCGGTTCAGCTGATGTTAAGTGACTAACTGCAGATCTACAACATCAATGTGTCGCATTTTTGGCGAGTAGAAAAGGATGGGAGATGAATTGGAGGTGATACAAGCTTCTGGGGGCCCCACTCCCCGTACGAAACACAATGAAATTTTTACGAAACAATTGATCTCAGTTTTGTTAAGTTTTAATTGTCATGGATGTTTATTCATTCAACTGAATAACAACTAATATAAAGATTTTTTTTGTATATAATAGTGTGCTACTGTATATTTTTTCTCTGCCCAATTCGTTAATAAATAATTATCTACCGTCACTGCCGACTTTTAAAATTCGTTTTTTACATTAAAAATAACATTTTACCTCACGTAATACATGTAAAATAATAACAATAAGTATATGGTGTCCTTCCAGGTTAAACTATTGCAAAATAGCCTCACTATATCCTTGGGTGGGTAAGCTAAAAGAGTCATGCCCAAATTTACAATATCTATCATTGATGGGAAACCCAGCCGCTCCTAGCTACTTTAACGGTGGTACTTTCTATGAATACCTTCAATATAGGTAATATTAATATAATAAATTTTTCATAATTTTCAAAGTTAAATAAAAATTAATTTTTTATGAATAAATTTAAGTTGTGCTTGTATATCAGATAAAAAGTAGTTTATTTGAATCAAATCTCAAATGTCTCCTCAATTGTATTGTATCTATACATATAATAAAGGAGTAACCGAACCATTTCTGTACATTGAATATTTTTCAAAAAGAGTGATTGGTATGTAATATGTATGTTCCACGGATACCAAAACCATGGTTAGAAATTTTTTTTTCTGTTTGTCTGTTTGTCTGTTTATCTGTTTGTCTGTTTGTCTGTTTGTCTGTTTGTCTGTTTATCTGTTTGT
>LQNK01002729.1:27146-44390 GCA_001586405.1 Phoebis sennae | reverse complement strand
ACGTCACGTGAAGCGCGCCACAACGGCAGTCGTTTAAAAAGCGGATATCAGCCGTCGATTTGAAAACTATTTTTTTGAACCAAATTTTGTTTTTTTGATGCTGGTTTTTTTTTGTATATTCATGTAATGATGTAAACTATCATTTAAAAAAATAAAAAAAAATCATGCATATTCCCTATTCTTTCAACTTCGAAACTACCTAATCTAAAACCAATTTTGAAAACATTAAGATCACATTCGAAAGCTACATTATCCACGAGTAACATAACTTATATTTTATAGGCTATAATTATAACATTATGCTACGGAAGCGAAGCCGCGCGGATCAGCCTATTTGTAATAAACTAGCTTTTCCGCGTGGCTTCACTTGAACCAATGAAAACTTTTTTAGTGTTCACCATACATATAAATTTCATCAATTAACAATACTTATAAACTATTTTCAAATGGCGGCCTTATCGCTGACAGCGATCTCTGCCAGGCAATTTTAACTTCACTTCTGTATCACAATGCTATATACCCATTCTTTCATCATCATCATCATCAATTCCCGTGACTCCTCAGCAGGAGTAAAGGGCTCGTTTATTCTTTGATTGATAGGATTTAAATCGGACCAATAGTGACTAGCGCATTCAAACAAACAAATTTTTTAGCGAGCGAAGCGAGGTCGCAGAGTCGAGATATGGTTACAGAGAATATTTATTTTAAAGAATTTACAATTGTTAATCTATCGTAGGCTTTATATTATTTCAGAGAAGTCTCAAGGATAAAATTACGATATAGTTTAGCCAATTAAGAGACTAGAAGTACACATTTTCTCGAAGTCAGTTAAACTAAATGTTCTCAGACGTTTAAAGTTACTAAATAAAAGGGATTCTTTCAGTGCAAGGGCAGCTTCGTGCTGGAGGGGTGACGAAGCCTATTACGCGATTAATTAATGACAGCCTTTAAACTGTTTGTTCATTTGTGCCTTGAGGTACCGGAGGAATCTTAAGATGTTAGAATGACCGGTATTCAAATTTAATAAAACATTTTAGTATTATTTTTCTCATACATTTTTCTCATAAATATTCATTACATTTTTATTGATGACCCGATTGGGGCAGTGGATGTGGCAATGGTTTAGGCGCCGAATTGTGTGGGTTCGATCCCCACGAGTAAAAAATTATGATGTGATGGACATTGTAATTTTCTACTGTCTCAAGGATAAAATTACGATATTGTTTAAGCAATTTAGAGACTAGAAGTACACATTTTCTCGAAGTCAGTTAAACTAAATGTTCTCAGACATTTAAAGTTACTAAATAAAAGGGATTCTTTCAGTGCAAAGGGCGGCTTCGTGCTGGAGGGGTGACGAAGCCGATTTATTAATGCTTTTAATTAATTAATGATTACGCGATTAATTAATGACAGCCTTTAAACTGTTTGTTAATTTGTGCCTTGAGGTACCGGAGGAATCTTAAGATGTTGGAATGACCGGTATTCAAATTTAATAAAACATTTACGTATTATTTTTCTCATTCACTACTTTTTTATTGACGACTCGATTGGGGCAGTGCATGTGGCAATGGTTTATGGCGCCGGAGGGTGTAGGTTCGATCCCCACGAGTAGAAAATTATGATGTGATGAACATTGTAATTTTCTACTGTATGGGTGTATATCTATCTATAGGGTGTATGTATTTACAAAAAAGTGTATTTAAGCATGTCTATTACTTATCTAATATCCATAGTACAAGCTTTGCTTAGTTTGGGACTAGATGGCGTAATGTTTAATGTCCCAGAATATTTATTTATTTATGAATACTTTACTTACAGTCTTTTGTTGTGAAGAGTGAGGTCCTGGTGACCTATAGTACGGGTATTTAGTTGCCTATTTAAGGCACCAGTGTCACACTTAGTTTGAGATAAAAAGGCAAAATATTACTTTGTATGTCTTGTTAAATGTGAGAAAAAAATACTTTTTTTTATTTATTTTTCGATAATTTGAAGTTTTATATAAGCATATCTCCCCTCCTCTTCCTTAACTTTGATGCTGCAAAAAGGTACATAAAAAGTTTATATGTAACAATAATTTCTTTTACATAACAATGTTGCAACTACGCGGACTAAACAGCATTATTGCAAAATAATTTACCCTCAAACTCATTATCAATATAATAATGTGAATAACGTCAATTCAGTATTCATATTAAAGCTTCTATCGAATGAATTATATGAAATGCAGTCAATGTTTGCTATCGCACTTAACGCACCACGGCGTGTGCAATGATTCATTAATTGTGATTCTACTTTCAATATGAATAGCCAGATAAGATATGGACTCTTATCACGAAATATTATTTGAAGTGAATTGAAAGCATATATTTGCATAATTTGTTAGGAGAAGTTTAATATTTCCAATACGGCGGCTCATTTAAAAGTCTTTTAAATCTTAGGATAATTGTAATGGTATTTGACTTCATATTCCGAAGCTGGAATTTAGCTAAACATTGTCTGAGTTATTTAATAAGCTGATTTGTGTTTCGGCATGCGTCACTGGAAAATAAATAGTTTTTAACATAAAAAACAATACTAAAGTATATAGTATACTCGTGTATGCGTTGCAATTATTTGTGTTTTTACTTTCAATTTGAATCGTGTAACCATCTGATAAGATATGGACTCTTATCGCACACTGCGATATATTGATTGAATTAGCTTAAAAAAATCTGTTTGGCACAAAGAGAAGATATCGTAGGAATTGATTAAAATCCTTCCTCACTTTTTGACCGAGAGAAGCGAGGTTTCAGAGTCGAGATGGTCAGGCTGGATGTTTATATGAAAACATTTGTCCGACGATAACTTGAGTATTGTTTATCCCATCTTGATTAAAGTTCATAGGCGAATAGTTTACACAAAAAAATGATGAGTTCGCAGAGGATCGAAATTCGTAACAACAGATCTTAATGTCTACAAAATTGTTTTTATGTTAGGTTAGATACCATATCTTTTCTGAAACTACCTTAAACGATCTTAATGTCTACATAATTTCTTTGCAACAATAAGCAGTACTTGACTCGCAGGGCATTCTTGTATAAACGAGCCATTAATACTAAGAAAACATAGATATAGTTTATCGCAGTTGATTATCAAAAACCAATTATAAAGATACGTCACGTCATTATTTCATATAGTCTTCAAACTGAACTGCTTGAAAATGTATCTGAAGTTATGTTTGTTTTTTGTTCTAGCTAGTGTGTGTAATTGTGAGTTTACGTATGGGTATCATAGAAATGTGGGGGTTAAAATGGCAAATTATGTATTGCAAGCTGAAAGGATGGCTCGGATTATAGGGGGGAGTAAAGTCACGACTATAACTTCGTACCCTTATCAGGTATGGTTATCTGTTTTGGATATGTTATTCCTGCTAATATTATGAATGCGATATGTGTTTATTACTCTTCGACGCAGGAACTACTGAACTGATTGTGATGAAACATGGTGTTGTTATAGGTGAGGGTACAGAATAACGTATAGGCTACTTCTAATTCCGGAACTTAAAGGCGAAAATCAGAAACGCGGGTGAAAGCAAAGGCGAGGCTGATTAAACATAAATAACATAGAATATAATTGAATATAACATAATTTATTTGAATAAAACGTGGTAAGTACATCATAAAGTATTAGAGTTCACATGTGTTTTCAAATATATCTTTATTTTTATCCTTAAATATATTAATCGTCCCAGAGCTAGGACAATTTTTGGAGAGGAAGAATCCATAATAGGAGAGGCATCATACAAGCTGAAAACTTGTCTGAAAAATGATGCCTCTCCTATTATACCCCGATATGGAACTGCAGACCTGGCTATCGAGTATCGTTATATTTAATGGATATTCAATTCCAAGTAATAATGCTCTAAATATTGAACAGGTAGGCATAGTCGCAACTCTGACTACGGGCTGGACATCCATCTGTGGTGGAGCCCTCCTGTCGAACACTCGCGTCCTCACCGCAGCTCATTGCTGGTGGGACGGGGAGAGCCAAGCGTCTTCCTTCACTATAGTACTGGGGTCCTTGACGATCTTCTCTGGCGGTACAAGAATCACCACTAGCGACGTGGTGGTGCATCCGTCGTGGAACTTGAATGATTATACACATGATATTGCTATGGTGCGGATTTCAAGGGTGGAATATAATAGTAAGTGTATAAGAACTAAAGAAAGTCTTAGAAAATATGCAACCGATAGATCAACGAGGCAGTCAACGTAAGCTTAGAATAAAAATGTAATAAACCACGTATTGTACAGCAATTTATATCTTACTGAAAGAATATTCTCGGTATTAATATATTCTACGAAAATAAACCAAACTCCTTGTATATTTTTCCACTAATTGCGTCTCTAGAGAGCCTCTTGATTTTTCTCTGCATGCGATGCGATGTATTATGGAAATTGTCAAGTATTTTTGTGAAACAATCAATATATGGGAATATAAATGCTTCTAAGATACTTTTCTTGACAGTGAAGTATTGTAACGGTATTATATATGGCACAGAGAGAATAAAAGGCAGGTGGAGTGCGTTGACGACTCGAGCGACGCCAAAAGCAAATACAAAAAGCTTTGTCTAGTTTGACGTAATATGTCACGAGGGCTTCATATTTTGAAGTAGTAGCCCTGAAGCCCATCACATTCCATTTCCATACTGTTCTAGACCCCTCCAGTCAAAGTCAGAGTCGAAGTCAAAATGTTTATTTTCCACATCGGTCTCTTTCGAGGCGCTTTTAGATTTTTTTACTAGAACATTTTTGACATATGTTTTAAATTTAGTCCGCTACGCTTCAGGAGTTCATGTTATACAATCGTATTCCTTTACCCATCAATGATTTTTTAACTTTGGCCAAGCGAAAAACTTGTAGTTTATATTTATGTTACATAGATACGTAAACTTTCAAATACCATTTATATTAATAAAACTGTTTATTTTTTAGATAATATTCAAGCGATTTCACTGCCCTCAACATCGGATGTCAACAACGATTTTTCTGGAGTGACTGCGACTGTTACTGGCTATGGGAAGACTAGCGATGGTGAGGAAAAAAGCTTTGTCAATTTGTATGAATTATGTTTAAAATTTTAAGATATATATCGAAGGTATTCGACTTTCGTACTTTCAATATGATTAAACAGTAAACAAACCAATCCTTGATTTCTTGGATTCAGTGATGACTGCAACCAAAAAGAAATTGTTTATTTACAAAGATTGTCCTAATAGGTAGAGAATGCAAGGAAATATGCAACAAATTTAATTATTCCTTCAATCAAAGAATGTTTAAGAAAGATTTACATTAGACATTGCATAAAGGGAATAAAAATTACTGTTTGTGTTATGCAAACAGTTATGTAATAATATCTTTTCTTTTTTGGACATACCTTCAATCGGTGTATGCATCATGGCCATTCATGTTTCGATTTAATTACTCTAAGTTTGTATGTATACACTGTTGGTATGGCTAATAAATACTAATAAATGAATGAAATAAAACCATTTTAGCCCAAACCAGTTTCCCCACCACCACCACCCTCCACCACATCGACCTCAAAGTGATCACCAACACCGTGTGCCAGAGGAGCTTCTCCATCAACATCCATGGCAGCCACTTGTGTACCGATGGAACAGCGAAGGTCGGGACCTGTGAGGGAGACTCTGGGGGTCCTTTGACTGCTGTGGTTAATAATCAGAGGACTTTGGTAGGTGGTGTTAAATTAGTCATTGAATACAAACTCGATATAGTGCTGATTAAGATTGCACTGGTCGAACAGCGAAGGTTGGCAACTGTGTGGGCTCAGGGGTTCATCTGACTGCTGTTGTTAATAATAATAAAAGGTGTTTGGTAGGTGGTTGAATTCAGAATTAATAAAGCATGGTAATGAAGATAGCTTCTTTTTCAACATCCATGGCAGTAACCTTTGTACCGATGGAACAGCGAAGGTTGGGACCTGTGAGGAGGTCTGGAGGTCCTTTGACTAATGTGGTTAATAATAAGAGGACTTTGGTAGGTGGTTTTAAATTAATCATTGAATACAGAATTAATAAAGCATGGTGATGAAGATTGCTTCTCCTTCAAAACCCATGGCAAGAGAGCGACTCAAGAGGCCCTTAGACGGCTGTGATAGTAAGAGTACTTGGGTATGTATCATTAATTAGAAATAATTTGGTAATTGTTTGCGAGTAATTCAGACTTGTAATAAGCAAACAAGTTATATCACATGTTGACTATTCTAACAGCTTCAATAATTAAGACTAACAAATAATGAACATTTGTACAAAAATATATCAGGTTTTGGTAAGAAATTCATTTTAGAATAACAAGTCGAGGTTCAGTATTTTAAAGATTGCTTTTCAATGTTCACTATGGTTATGACCCTGATTTATACCGATATGTTCTAAGGAGATAATTCAGTAAGATGTTAATTTCTTTAAATTAACATCTCATCATACTTATCTGTTATATCCGATGCGATGCGTATGATGCAGATATGTAAAGCTTATTTTAAAATGGTCCTTACAGATTGGCGTGGTGTCCTTCGGGCTGGCTGACAGCTGTCAGTCTGGGACGCCATCTGTATACACCCGGGTGACGACCTTCCTATCGTGGATCAATGCGCAATTGTAAGACCAAGGACAAAGGACCGAAGTAATTTGGTGGAAGAGACGCCTCTTGTTCATACAAAGTGTAACATAATACTTTTTTGTTATCTTTAATGTGATACTGTACCAATATTTTGAATTTAAATATTAATTTTTCTAAAATAATGATTATTTTGTTGTATTTGTTGAAGATACGAAAGAATCATTATTTTGAAATGTATTCAATACCTAGGAGAGTTATATAATATACAATTAAAAGACTTAGTCAAAATTAAATCATTTTTATGCAATTTGACATTCCTTATCTTACCTGAGCTACCTTATCATTCTTTTTGTATAAAGATATCTGGAGTATTGTTTATTTGATCTTGTATGCATATAGTATAGATAAATAAAAAATCTTGAGTACAATGAGCGAAATCGGTGGAAAGGTAACGAAGATAGGGGGGGTGAAATAGTCGATTTTCATTTGAACATAGCCGAGTATGGTATCAAATGAAGGATTTTAAATCAAATTATTTGTATTATTTATACATCTGTCTATAAGAATTTACAACAAAATCATCTTTATTTTTAACAAGGAAAAGAAGAAGTATTAAAGGTCTAACTCGTAGATTTAAAAGCGGTTTATTCTCTAACTTCTGACCGACTTGCAGTTCCAACGTTGTTAGTTGTTCCCCGGGGCTTCCAGTGGATTACAAATCAAAAGAACCACTTTTATATTCCTTTTATTTACGACTTGCGAATTGACTAATGCTGAGTTCATATAAAAATAAAACGAGTGGTATTGCTTACGGATAGTACAGTGCTAGGGGTAAGATTAAAGTACCTATAATAGGCGTGGCGTTAACATAGTTACCAAAACTTGGTTCCGATTGGTTGGTTAGAACGGCTCGTTATGAAAACGATTCGTATCTGTTATACTATGATGTTTCGTAGTTTATAGGAACTGGGCCTAAAGTATGAATACCCTAAATCGACTGAAAAACTACGAGAAATTTTTTTATGGAGATTTTTTTAAATCCCAGGAATGACATAGGATAGTTTTTATCCCCAAAAATCCTAAGAGAATGGGATATATACGCGGGTGAAACCGCGGGCCTCAGATAGTGTATTAATAATTCTAATTACTGAAGAGTATATAAAACTTATAATTGGCTCTATTTGTGCCTAAAAATGTAACTTAAAGCGTATTTGTAGCAGAAAGATTTCTTAATGGTTTGACCAAATTTACGTTTTATGGTTAGTACTGCAAAATTTATCAACTAAGTATGAAATTTGAAAATGAAATTCTGGGGAAGTGTATGTCTGGGTGTATTTTTATTTATTTTTTTTATAGCTAAGGGGGGCAAATGAGCAAGAGCGTCGCCTGGTGTTAAGCGATCAGCGTCGATTTATTAATTATTAATAATGAAATGAAATGAAATGAAATAACATTTATTTGTAGAAGTGGGTTACAGTAAATAGGTGACATTTTTAAAATTTAGTTCAATGCACTTATTGCCCTACATTATGTAATTAAAATAAAAAAAAAACTTATATGCATATATTACTATTCATAGAAAGCTATAGGTCTAATACCTAGGTACATACCTATATTATTCATTCTGCTGTGCGATTGCCAAGTCACGATATTTTATATCACAAAGATGTATTACGATGTCAGTCCCGAAATTGTTTGCTTAGGATGTGTACCTAATTTAATACTTAGCTGGGTAAGAAAATTACAAATTTGGGCACCATCTAACAACGTCTTGCGTAGACTGTGCTATCATAAACGTCAGCTATTTATAATGCCTGGTTAAATTCAATCTAGAAGATAATAAATAAATATTCAGGGACATTTTAACACTACGCCATGTAGTCCCAAGCAAAGCTTGTACTAATGGAAATTAGATAACTGATATACATACATAAACAAACCTTTCTTTGTTAATACATACATACTTTAGATAAATAAATAATTGATTTCACAATATATTATTGTAAGAATGTTTTAAGGAAGAGTGAATACTCCTGTCACAGGCAGTTTAATGCTTACTTGAAGTATTCAATCATATAGTTATAGTTGAAGAATTTTGTGAAATGAACAAATAAATGATTTTTATTTATTTATTTATAAATTAACAGCCAGACAGTAGAAAATTACCATATTAATTTATTCATGCCATATTAATTTACTTATTCTTGGGGATCGAATCCACACCCTCTGGCGCAATAGACCATTGCTATATCCACTGCGCCTATCGGGTCGCCAAGGTGCACTTTAATTTTTATTTGTCGAAATGTTTTTAGTTTTTCTCAATACGAAATAATTATACTTCCTTATTAATATTATAAATGCGAAAGTAACTCTGTATGTCTCTCTCTTCTTCATGCCTAAACCACTCAACCGATTTGAATGAAATAACTAATAGTAACCATGATATTGTTTAATTCCTGACATTTTTCTTTTTTTGCGTTATCCATTCATTTTTATTAATAAATAATGGAATATATCTTAAAAATAATTTCCTTAATCTTTGCTTATATGACAAAGCCTATATTTATTTCTTTATTTTTTAATCGTGCAAATCCACGAAACCAATGGATGGATTTCAAAATTATCTGTTTTAATCCTTCGGTTTAAGGAAGGATAGATACAGAGTGTAACCGCAAAACATAGCTAGTATCTTAATAAACGGACTGTCCTAAAGTGGCCAAATAAATAATTGGTCAGTGGGTCGTTAAGCTCACAATTCAAAATGACTAACTAAAGTATAGTAATTAGCCAACGCGGGGTCACAGTAACTATTCACCCGACGATTAATCTTAACTAATGGATATAACGAGCTTGAGGTATACCGAGTTGATTTTTACATCTATTTTGTATGAGATTGCTGGATAATAGAATGTATATATTATTGTTCATTGCCCTTTAATACTATGTATATGAATACAAATGATGTGAGCGGGTTTTGGAGACTAACTAAGTAACTAAAGCGCCTTGAAAGGAGTCGGTTTGCTTATGGGTACAATCAGAAGCATATATATGGGTACAATCAGAAGCATATATATGTACCTTGGGGCAGATTAGCAAAAATATCTGCTGCAAGGATGTGTTCGATAATTTTTTTTTTGCTGTGTACGAACACACAGCAAATGTAAATGCCGTTCTAAAAGCGCCTCAACAGAGGCCAATTTGGAAAATAAACATTTTGACTTTGACTTTGACTTTGACTTTGACTTTGACAATAAGCGCATACAACATCGAGTGTAACGTCTAGTACTTACACATACCAAGACTTACAAGCAGTATCAAAGTTGGCTAAGCCGATAGATTCCCACATTTGGCGAGAACCCAAAATTTCTTCTGTTACAGTTTCGTTAGAAATGACTTCGTTATTTATTGAAACATCGCTACGTTTAACTGTACCAATATTCTGTATGAGTATTGTTTTTGCTACATTATGTAACAATAATAAATGTGAAATGAAAGTGATTGGCGATGGGTTAGAATACGTGTGACCACCCCATTTCTACCCGTAAGTGTCGTAAGAGGCGACAGGGTAATTTGCTGTAAAACATCTTCAGCAATAAAAAAGTGGGAGCCGAGCATTGCACAGTTGGGCCTATTATCTTCCACTTCTATTACGATCTTCGAAGATCGGCGTGAAATAGTATTGCACTGTTTCGTACGGTGAGCGGGGACCCGGAGCCCTGTATTCCCATCCCATCCCTCTTCTATCCTGTTCTACTCCTCGCTCAACTTTCCATCACAAATCCTCTCCTTATAAGAAAGGGGAGGGGCCTTTCTTCAAGCCAGTAAGGCATCTGTTTTTTGCACTTTGTTGTTGCAGATGTTCATGGGCTGCGGTCAGACACTTAACATTGGGAACCGTATGCTCCGGTTGCCTGCTTGAACATAAAAAATTGATTTCTCTAACAAAAGTGTTGAGATCCATATGGGTGCTACGTTCTGTTTTCACTCGGGATGGAAATGAAACTCAAGGTCTGTCTAGCATGTTCTTTATGTACCTAGAGGTTATATTGTATTGGAAAGTTACACATACTTCATGTTTCTATTGATTTTATATAATTTGTCCTATCATTAAATATAGCCGAGTAAAGTCCAAGTTAAGTTGAGTGTCTAGATTGTTTCTATAGTTGGCTATACAGATTGTATCGAGGCTAGCCTTAAGACATTTTAATATTAGGTACATTTTTATTTTATTTAATTATTTAACACTTTTTATGCACACTACAATAGGAAACAAAATGGTGGAGTAAAACAAAACGGTTTGGATAACATATGTATTTATATACATTGTTATACTCATAAGTTTGTCTACTGTTTTGTATACTTCAATAAAAAATGTTTATTTATTTTTTCTATAAAGTCCATTCCTTTGTATTTATTCCGATTTTAGTACCAAGAATAAATAGTATCAGATCTGACCTATCGGTTATAAACAATGGGATCGAGATAATTCAAACAAAACGCCTTTAGTATTGGAATTAACAAACAATTTTATTGCTAGAGTAAATCATGACAAAGCTATCTTTGTAAGATCTTCTTTTATTACAACGTAAAGCATTATTTTATGTGGATTTCGCACGATAAATATGGAAGCAGTGAGTCTGATTATATAATAGAGTTGAAATGTATAGATCACTCATATACCTATATCTTATGTGATTTTTATCTACATAAATATTATAAAGAGGATAACTTTGTTTGTTTATTTGGTTGTAATGAATAAGCTAAAAAGCTCCTGGGCCGATTTTAAGAATTCTTTCACCACGAGTGTCACAAAAATTTTACATTGTAAAAAAGTAAAATAATTCATACATAAAAAGGGTGTATGCATGTGTGTGCGCGCTCAAAATATATGAAATCGATATTACTACGATAGTAGGAAATAAGATATTAAGATTTACGTTTTAATGCAAATAGTAGCTGGTAAGAAATCTGAAAGATGAATTTCAAAATATCCAATTTATAGCTTCGATATTACATATTTAGTCTTTTTATATTAAATACCAATTAAGAGCACGCTATCCAAGTGCACAAACTCATAATAATAGCGCTTCGTGTTAACGACGTAAACTTAATCTTCCGTTAATTCGAAAAGTTTAGTTTAGATAAACAATTTGTTGTTCCCGATAGAACCTAGAAAACTTTCCGTTTTCGCTGAGTTTTCAAGACGTGCTCAATAATTTCACAGGTTTATTTTTAGTTCTGTGAGATAAAATAAGGTACGAGAGTCAATGAGATTTGAAAGTTCTGTGAGCTGAGGACTTGCTTGTTTGTTAGTTGTTATTTTTTTACTAATATTATAAGAGGAAAACTTTGTTTGGTTGTAATGGATAGGCTCAAAAACTAATGGACCAATTTTAAACATTTTCAAAATTCTTTCATCATTCCAAAGCTACATTATCCACGAGTAACATAGGCTATACTTTATAGGCTATAACATTATGGTACGGTAGCGAAGACGCGCGGATCAGCTAGTTATAAATATATTTGTTTCAATTTTCATTACTCCAGATAAGATTTAATAGATAAAAATGTATTATAAATGGTTCATTTTCTTTAAAAAAGCAACAAGTTTTGGTTCAAAGAACGGCACAAAATAATACTAAAAAACATACAATTAAGCTCAGCTAACCTAATGAATTGTGGTATAGAAGACATTTCAACAAGCAAAGCTAGTATAATTCAAAGATCTTATTAAATAGTACATAAGTCTATTTGTATGCAGTGCGCGTCCTTTCTTTACTATTTGCGTGTAATTGCCGGCTAATTGTCTGCCATTAGGGTCTGCCTTGTTTATGATTTACGGTTTAACATCTACGTCTACTGTAATGTAGCTCATTCTCAATTCGACCGTATTTTTTATGTGTGTTACCGCATATCTCCGGCATTTATGCGTCGATTTGGATAATTCTTTTTGCATTCAAAAGAATACAGTGTCAGAGTAGTTCCACAGAATCTGATCATCCACGTGGAAGGTCTTTCAGGGAACTCCTCGAAAATTAACAGTATAAGTTTTGTGGTTAAGGATTAATGATGTATAATGTATATACTCATTAAACTTTAACTCTGAGACTGAATTGTGACTAGTTCTCATGTGATTTGATATGTAGATGATCTGATATATGATAGCAAGGTGACTTAAGGACATCTATCACCTATCAACGCACAGCCCAAACCACTGGACGGATCGGGCTAAAAATTGGCATACATGTAGATGTGATGACTTAGGCATTCGCTAAGAAAGCATTTTCAAATCTCACGGGAGTGGAGAAAACAGATATACGCGGAAACCGCGAGTCACAGCTATTTTAGTACCGTGTGGAATTTTTTCACGGGGGGTCCAAGCAAGGTCTTCTAGTTTGCAACATTGTAACGACTGAGCCAAAGAGACGGCGGGCGTACAGAAAGCTTTCTACAATTTCAACCTTATGAATAGCGATCTATAGTAATTAACTAAAACATAATATGGACCCATTTATAACCACAAACCTCCAAATCATGCTTATAAAATAAATCTGCGTACAATGGCCTAAATTTTTAACAAAAACTGAACAATATATGGACCTAACTTAGGCACATTAATTATGCGATGTTAGCCTGCGAAATCCCCAGCTAATATTTAACATTTATAAATTATGAAATAAACACTTTTAGCCTAATATTTGTTAGGGATCGTTCTAGAATGTTCTAACGTTAACCAGGAATATATTGTTTTAGTACGTTATTTAATTCGCATGAATTTTTTATGGACATATTTTAAAATGTAGAATTTAGTTGGTCGGTGAGAATAATGCTAGATTTTTATTTGTTAAAGTCTAACAATTTTTGGAGAATTTATAACACGATATCAAAACCTATAGTGGCAATGATCGCTCAATATCAAATGAAAAGTCTGCATTAGCATAGAATACAGTAATGCAGGTCAAGCGCAAGTCGGACTTAATTTCATTGTGATTATTAGTATCTGTTGTTATAGCAGTAAAATGTATACTAATATTATAACACATATAAAGCTGAAGAGTTTGTTTGTTGGAACGCGCTAATCTCAGGAACTACTGGTCTGTTTCGAAAATTTAGATAGCCCATTTATCGAGGAAGGCTATAGGCTTTATCATCCCGATATTCCCACGGGAGCAAAGCCCTGAGGCGCAGCTAGTAAATAACAAAGAAACTATCACGGTTCATATGAAACGGTCGATCAGACAGATAGAAGGCAGAGCAGGTTTAATAAAATCACAGATAGCTTAAAATCGGGAGTAAAGTATTAGATTTTATATCAGATCAAGATAGTAAAGTCGCGGATAGAAGCGCTAACCAAAACACAATTTAATTGTATTTGTTCACAAAAAATATGATTCAGCAAATATTAACAACAATGGAAACCATGAACAACTTAATTAAAATGTTGAAATTCCACAATTGCTCGTATTCGGACAAACAAAAACGCGCGGAATACAAAAACCGCAGTTTACGCTGATTAAAACTGCACTTGGAGAATAACAATTTCGTTGTGTAACTAGCTTGGCTCGCGGCTTTACGCGAATACGGCGGAGTAAACTGCCTTGTTGATTGTAGTATTGTGCGTGAGAACGTTATTGTATGTTTCTGATTGAACGAAAGAAAAGGATCGTTCTAGAATGATTGGGTGTATTTGCGTGTGTGAGTGTGTATGAGTGTGTGTGAGTGTGTGTGTGTGGGTGCGTGAGTGCGTGGGTGTGTGTATTTTTTTTGTTATAATGCTCTTGTATTATAGGAATGACCAATACCGACATAAAACAATCCTCTTTTTACTCTCTCCTCTCCCTCCGTTTTAAACCCCCGGGGGTTTAATTTACAGAGGGTAATTCTTAGCTCGAGCTATCTCAATGTGATCGATGCTGTGTGTTTGTGTGTTTTGTATGTAGTGGGTCATGGGATGGATGTTGAATATTCACTGATCAATTCTTATTTAGGGATGTGGAGGTCAGAATTCCATGAGTAAACAGAGTTCAGTGCTTTACCTATATTTATCACTTCTCAGAAGTAAAACCTAGGGTTGCTAGCTTGTAGCGCTATTCACTGAACCAAAAAGGAAATCTAGCTTTTAGAACTGGATTTACATAATTAAGAAAGAAAGGACAACGGTAACTAAGTTATCTTTAAAGCACCTATTTCCATACTTATCTCGGTCTCTCCCACTCTCTTTTCCAAGAAAATGGTTTAATTATAAATTTCATACAATAACAGTGTAAAAAAGGTTTTAATTCAATACCCGGTATATTGTGTACTCCAACAAATATAATTGATAGATTTTATTGTGACTTCTTGGTGGAAATGCATTTTAAGTATTGAATTAAATACTTTTTTACACTATTTCCACTATTTATTTTAAAACTTTACTTAATTACAACCGAGAATTCATCAAATAGACTACCTGATGATGAATTCTCTAAAATAAATAGTGGAAATAGTGTAAAAAAGTCTTTAATTCAATATTTCCAACAAATAAGTTGTAATGAAATGGTTGTATATATCAGTATTTGCTCATAACGACTTAAAATTCGTCACAGATCTTGTAATAACATTTAAATAATGCACGGTGTAGTTGTAAGTCGTGCGCTTGGGGATATATGGTAAGCTGTTTTGGGTGGACGCGTTTCTATTATATTTAGTTCTAACTGCGGTTTTGTCTACACTAATATTATAAGAGGAAACCTTTGTTTGTTTGTAATGAATAGGCTCAAAAGTTACTGGACCGAAAAAAAACGATTGGGCCATCTCGCACTGGTAGCAGAGCAGAGCAGAGGATCAGCGTGAAGCAGTATTGCACTGTGTTTCGTACGGTGAGCGGGGGCCCGGATGCCTGTATTCCCATCTCATTCCTCTCCCATTCTGTTCTACTCGTCTCCCGATTTCATCTTTAATCATCACCATATCTCATTCCCTTTTATTCCAGCCAGCAAGGCATCTGCGGCACTTTGATGCTGTAGATGTTAATGGGCTGCTGTCAGTCACTTAACATTAGGTAAACCGCATGCTCCGCTGCCTGCTGTATCATGCTGTAAAGAAAAAAATATGCACGTATTACTTGTTTACTACAAAAGATTGCACATAGCATATATTTCTCTGCCTTGAAAATTGCACAATGTTCTATACAAACTTCCTCTCCCTATTTTAGAATGGTGGGGGATTGAAAAAGACGAAAAGTCTGTGTCACTCTCCAGTCCTTTATCTATTTTCACATCAAAAATCAAACCATTCATTAACAGTTTTGTCTCAGGGCACCAAAAACGTAGCGTATAGTTACCTAATACACACCCGTAGTTTTTCAAAATGTAGAGAGATGTAGATTCCTCGATTGTCGTGGGAGGGATGCCAAATGGCGTAGTTTATTAGAATTCAAGCGACGCGCCGATGTTCTAGCTAGAATGTGCCGTAAAACCTTATACATTGACGACTTGATTAATAATTATGAAAAGTGTCATCATCTAATGCAGTAATGAATGTTGTTTCGTTCGTAGGGTGGTACACCCTGTACGTTAGAGATAACGTGTAAAGATATATTTATATTAGTATTTGACTTTATCGAAGTAATTATTTGCTTATTAGTCGTATTCCGCTGAATATTTACTTTTTTGGTACTTTATCGGTGATTCTGTTAGTTCTACAACGTTGTGTTTTCTTCTCTACAAACTTTGCCGACGATAACTTGAGCATTTTTTATCCAATCTTGATTAAATTTTATAGGCTCACGTTCGCATCTAGAGTATGGTTAATCTGATCAGGAAAAAAATTTCTTACGCAAATAGTATACATAAAAAAAATCTTACAAAAAGTGAGATAGGAGAGTGTGGTATTAAATGAAGGTCTTAATTTTTACATCACAACGGCTCGGCATTATAACATCATATCTCGGGGCGAGGCAGTAGTATATTTATTATTAGTTCTCTGCTAATTTTTAATTTCCCCTACTGTATTTAAATTATTTGTAATATCCCAATACATTTAAATACTTTCTATATTTATTCGACTGCCTAGACAGCCAAGATAACATAGAGAAGAGAACTTCAGGATGATTTTCTAACATTGTGATTGTCTTTTCACATCTTCCAACCCCCTACAAGAACGAAACTAGGGGGTGGCAATACACAGGTTCAACAAAACTGGACTAGATCCACCACGGATAGAATCTAACACAAAAGAACTTTCCGTTCCGTTAATAGTTTCCAATAGTTTTATACCCTTACACTGTATCGCTCAGGGCGAAGGGTTGTACTGTCGAAGTTGGTCATCGTAAATCTAAATAAATAAATTTGATACAGGAAATACAACGAGAATCAAATAAATATAAGATTATAAAACTGAAGTTAAGACGTGGATATAGTTCCTATTCATTAAAACGAAACAAACAACGTTTTCCTCTTCATTAACCGAGCGAAGCGAAGTCTTAGAGTCCAGGTGACCGGGCAGTTGTATGTTTGTATGTAAGTATGAAAAACTTTGTCCGACAATAACTTGAGTATCGTTTATCCGATGTTGATGAAATTTTATAGGCGAATAATTTAGATAAAAGAAAATGTCGAGTTAGAAGATAAGCTAAATGGTGGGGGGG
>LQNK01002729.1:7208-22950 GCA_001586405.1 Phoebis sennae | reverse complement strand
ACAGATGTAAGATGTTATATTGGTTATGAACATTTAACGATTCCGCGCTATTTGACTCAAAAACTGCACTTTTAAAGTCAGTGATTTACGACATTTTAAGCTTCCAAATTGGTGTTGAAACCGAAATTATTAAAACTTCGCTTACTTATTTCGTCCTATGTGAAATTAAACGACAATATTTCCTAATATTATAGACATTCAAATGCGTGTAAGGTGTATGGTATATTGTTATTTAGACCTTTTAAAATTGTAGTTTTTGAGTCAAATAGTGTAAAAATAAAATATGATTACCCAATGGAAATATTTTAGAAAATGATATATTCACGAAAACTATTGAGTTTGAACATAAAACGGAATATTTTTACAAATCAACAAATCTTGGCTAGACAATATTTTTTCATAAATCCAATAATGCAGATATTTCGCCTCATCTTCAAATTCTTGAGTATTTTTCCTTATAGTGGTGGATTTGGCTGCAAAAACTACGTATAATGAAGTATACTATATCATTGTTTTTAGAGTTCCGCGCCTAAAAGGTAAAATCAGAATCTTATTTCTAAGCTTGTTGTTTTTCTTCTGTCTGTCTGTCTGTCCGTTACTAGGCTGTATCTCATAATCTGTGATAGTTAGAAAGCGGAAATTTTCACAAATTTTTTATTTTTGTTTCTATAATAAAAAATGAATACAAAATTAAAAATATATCAATATTAAGGGGTGGTCTGCTACGGAACCCTTCACCGTGAGTCCGACTCGCACTTGACCGGTTTTATTTCTTTTACTATCATATTTGATTTACATACAGATCGTATATCAACTGCAGTAATAAAGGAAACATAATCCAGGAAAATGCAAACTTTTTAAGGAAAAGAAAGGGTTATTTGGCAATGTCAGAGTATGAAATAGATGTTCTCCCAGGATCGGAAAAAAGTCAAAATAATATCACACTGTAATCGAAACCGGTTGTAATTAAATAAAGTTTTAAAATGAATAGTGGAAATAGTGTAAAAAAGTCTTTAATTCAATACTTGAAATAAAATGAAATTTATTTATTTGCTAGAATAGTGGTATTCAAGTTGTTTCGAGCGCTTGTATGTTTGTATGTCCATTTCTTTGGTACGCCCTACGGCGTAAACGGCTTAGGCGTTAAGAAGAGATCGACAAACAAACACACAGAGGTACTTTCGCATTTATAATATTAGTAGGGACTAGTGGGGAGGTAGCATAAGTGTACCGAGTCATCAGGCGTATTAATTTTGATCGAGAAAAATGAAAAGTTATTATGTAAAAGAAAAGGGTTATTTGGCTTGCAATCTCAGAGTATGAAATAGATGTTCTCCCAGGATCGGAAAAGTCATAATAACATCACCCTGTAATGAAATGAAATGAAATTTATTTATGTGCTAGAATCACTATTCTAGCAAATAAATGAGATACAGCCTAGTGACAGACAGACAGACAGACAGTAGAAAGACACTGTATATAAGTTGTTTTGAGCGCTAGTATGTTTGTATGTCCATTTCTTTGGTATACCCTACAGCACAAACGGTTTAGGCGTGAAGAAGACAGAGACAAACAGACAGACAGAGGCACTTTCGCATTTATAATATTAGTAGGGACTAGTAGGGAGATAGCATCAGTGTACTGAGTTATCAAGCGTATTAATTTTAATTAAAATGTTTTTTCTACACCCGTGGCTCGGCCCGCATATCTAATGGCGTGTCACATTGCGTCGTCATGTGTGTAATGTGCCTAATCACGCGTGCACAGCTCGAGTTATATTATATCCAGATATATTATAAGTATACAATCAATTGTTATGGACTTATGCCAAGGATTTCTAGGGGTAGTAAAATTTTTAGCCAAAAAATAGAACCGAGTTCCTCGTTCTAAAAAGTAGAAAATAACTTTTGTCTCATTTTTGTTGAAATCTATACAAAGTCGGTGCCTTTGTCTATTTTCAATTTAACAAGATTTTGCACCAATTTTATATAGATTTCAACAAAAATGAAATAAAAGTTATTTTCTACTTTTTAGAGCGAGGAAGTCGGTTCTTTTTTTGGCACAAATTTTTATTTATCCCTTTTTAGTGTCAAGGGTAATCACATCATCTAGTCACAATTCAGTTGATATATACATCTTTAAACCTTAACCGTAGAGCTTATTCCGTTGATTATCGAGGAGTTCCCTGAAACTTCCACATGGATGATCAGACCTGAACTATTTTCTATAGGACCACACTGGAACTGTACTCTTTCGAATGCAAAAAGAATTTTCTAAATCGGTCCATAAACGCCGGAGATATGCGGTAACATATATAAAAAATACGGTGGAATTGATAACCTCCTTTTTTTTTTGAAAGTCGGGTAAAAAAGCAGGGACAAATAACAAATAACAAAATTGAAGACCCGTCTGGCATTGGATGTGGCAACTATTGCGCGTCTGACCACTAGACCTCTCTGTAATGCCTTACGCGCTAACCGCCCAGAGGTTAGCGCGCAATAATCGAAAAAAAAAGTTACCTATAAAATGCTCCAAAAATACCTTCCTATTTTTCCTCATACCTTTCTTCGTAAAATATTATTTTTAACTAGCTTTCCACCCGCGGCTTCGCTCCTGTGGACCCGGCAATTCCCGGCAATTATTAAGTCAAAGTCAGAATTCGAACTCGAGTTTTAGCGAGACTAACGGACAGCAATTCATTTTTATATATATAGATGATGATTAACAGAAAGATATCTACAAAACAGCCCCAAGATTTAAAGCAGGTCATTTTAAACGGAATATATTTCAATATAAAATAACATTATATCTTCCTGGCCATTACAGCCCATTAAATAACGGCCTGAAAGGCGTTAGTTCTACGTGACCTCATTTACACCACAATAACCATGTTATACAAACCATGTACAGACAGGCCCATAAGAGATATATTCCCCCATTACAATATTTCTTCCAAACGATACTTACGCTAAAATATTATAAGGAAATTAGGAAATATGGCCGTGGGATTTGTTGTGGTTTCCTTTTTTTGGTTATTCAGTCAATGTTAAGTACATTTTTGCTAAGGATCATATTCTATTATACTCTTAAACCCCCTCTTAGGATCTCACTGTGTTTGTAGAAGCGCTGATTTTCAGCAGCTCCCAATGAGAAAGAGACGACTGGAGAATATAACTAGACCTCGTGTTGTAATGTATAAATCAAGACTTTCATTTGATACCATACTGGGTTGAAAAATCGCCTACTTCATCGTTACCTTCCCACTGAATTAACTCATTTGTGTACTCAATTTTTCATTATTTTTTTTTTATTTATTTTTAAAAAAAGGTACATGGTATCTTATATACATAATCGCCAAACCACTGAGCAGTTTGTTGGCGAAGTAAAACGCTCATTAAAAGAAAAACAATATTGTACCCACTAACATTACTAACAATAATAGTACAAATAACATTTAACAATTATCTTATTTTTTTTCTTATTTACTTTATTTACTAAATTCTTATTTACTATATTTAGAGGTGCTTCTCTAACTTTTCAACCAAAACCCATAACATCCACAAAAAACATAGTAATATTTGTATTAAGGTTAACCAAAACAATTAATTTTGTACAAAGCATACAGAAGAACATAGAAAAATACTTATAACAATATATAAGATATAGAGTATCATACAACACTGTACTTCTGTAACAGATATTGCTTCAATTGAGATTCTATTTTCGTACTTATCTGTATAAACCATACTCCAGATATCCTCGAACAAACATTCACTTATTTGACGCACCCTATCTTCGTAACCCCCTCCACAAATTTCACTCATCTTCGAACTCGAGATTTTCTTTTTATCTGAACTCTGAATACTCTGAACACCTATGAAATTTCATCAAAATCGGATAAACATTATTCAAGTTATCGTCGGATAAAGTTTTTCATTTTTACATACAAACATACAAGCGCCCGGCCGTCTCCACTCTGAGACTTCGCTTCGGACAAAAAAAAAAAAACAGAAAATAATAAAACAAAACAATAATAATACCAGAATTTAATTTCAGGTTTAATCTAAGAACACAGCCTTTAATTTTATGCTAAATTCCAGACTTCGTAGATAGGGGAGATATACATAACGCTTTGAACTTTGCTCCGAAGCTTTAAGTATTGCTTGAGCATAATCTCAGCCGTATTCATAAAGAACACTTAAATGTCTTTGATTATAAAATCAAGTCTTGCAACAAAGAAATGAGACATCTTAATACTAATGAGGGAAAATGCATTTTAATAGGAAAGGTTCGCAATTTAGCTCAGTTTTTCAGAAGAAAACTTTCAAGCTATTCATAGTAGCGGAAAAATATTAAATGTTAGTAATATTCTATGAAATATTGCATTAAGGTCTTTAGTTTTTTTCAGATTCGCTTTCGGTTTAATGAAAGTAAAATTTGTTGTATTATAAATAAGTATACAGGGACATTTAACACTACGCCATCTAAGCAGAGTTTTTATTATGGACACTAGATTACTTGTAGACATACTTATACACACATTTTTTAAATACATACTATAGATAAATGAACACCTAGACAGACGAAAATTACAATGTTCATCACATCATAATTTTCTACTCGCGGGGATCAACCCACATTCTTCGGAGCAGTACTTGACACATCCAATACGACAATCGGATCATTTACATAAGAATACTTCGCTTACTTTCTTACGGCCGTTTTCAATAATGTATCAAAGATTATAGATAGATTGTAATCTCAGATTAAATGACATTTGGTTGTCAAAACTCATAACAAAGGCTATCCGTCGACAGCGTATTGAAATCAAAGTAAGTGGAAATAGATAGATTTGCCTGATTTTAGTAAGCAAAACAGGGGATAGATTCATTGAAAACGGCCGTTAAACACTACCAATTAAAAAAACTTTTATTTGACACTGACATCAATCCATGTTTGTAGCTAGAGTATTCAACTGATTGGCCACCACCGAGTTTAATATAGCACGAACCACTTGGTGTTACTTTTGATACCATAATAATTGAAGCGTAGTTAGTTGCTCCAACTGATCGTCGTTGGTACAGTTAGCGCGTAATAACAAATAACAAAATTGACGACCCGACTGGAATCTGATGTGGTGTGATCCTATGCATTACAAAAAAAGTTTTCCTCTTTATAATATTAGTGTAGAAAAGAGAAATGAAACAATCAGAAGATGGTTTTCAATTCTTTCTGACAATTCTTTCAACTTACAAAATGCCAACGTAAAATACCTTTCACATTTTCCAAAACAATAAATAAATAAAACATCGTTACAAAGATTTAATTTAAACGTAAAACGTATCAGCACAGTCCATTGCGTTCGTTACAAGTGAGAGCCGCAATCAATCAGACGTGAAATGATAAAGCAGAAATATAAAAACACCAATCACACCAGTCCAATCGTGATGTATGACTAATATTTTGGAAAATTATGGGAACAGTTTTGTTTGTGGGTTTTTTTTTAATTTACAGATTCGAAGTTTTGGAGGCTATTTTTTCTGACATTACACTCGACTTAAGTGACGAGATTTTATGAACACCATAAAACTTTTTGCCAAAAAATAGAACTTCCTCATTCTCCTCACCTCCTCCAAAAGTAGAAAATAACTTTTAATTTATTTTTGTTGAAATCTATACAAAGTCCGTGCCTTTATCTATCTTCAATTTAATAAAATTTTGGCAAAAAGTTTTATTTTTCCCTTTTTAGTGTACTGTGAAGGGTAATCACATCATCTAGTCACAATACAGTTGGTATATACATAATTAAACTTTAACCGCAGAGCTTATTTCGTTGATTTTCGAGGAGTTCCCTAGAATATCTTTCACATGGATGATCAGACTTGAACCAAATTTTTATGGGACCATACTGGAACTCTACTCTTTCGAATGCAAAAAGCATTTAATTTTTTCAAATCGGTCCATAATAGCCGGAGATATGCGGTAACATACTTAAAAAAATATGGTCGAATTGATAACCTCCTCCTTTTTTTTGAATGTTGTTAAAAAGCAAATATTCCGAGAGCTACGACCACTCTTTGGGAAGGTGTTTGAGCTTGAAAGTTTGCATAATGTCTCTCGTATTAAACCCCGACTTGGAACTGCATATCTGGTTGGTGAGTAGCGGGGGTAAATCTTATAAACCCGAAAATTTTAAATATATTATTTTTTTTATAAATGACTAACTGAAAGAATTTTAAAATCGGCCCTATAGGCTCAAAAACCCATTCTATAAATCTACCAAACAAAAAATTAAACAAATTTTTTCTCAGTATTCATATATCTAATAATTGAGGCAACATGTAATTTTTAAAATATTGAAGAATATAAGTACAGTAACAAAAACAAATAAGTATATAAAATAGCGCTACAGACCATTAGTCATATCCACTGCGCCAATTGGGTCAAGGTTTCTTATTTGAACTTGGCTTGACACACTGCTACGAATCTAGATAACTATTAATGAGCATTCCAATCTGAACATCAAAGTATAGGCCAATCTGCAGAAAGGATTGGATAAATAATATGAAGGATATCAGAAATATTGGTTTACCTTTTGCAGTAACGAAGAGAAGCTTATGTTGCGTAAAATTACGTAGGATACTTTGCATTTGCAAAATGTGGTCCACATATTATTGTGAATCAAAAGCGGAAATTTGGGGATATCTGAATCAAGAAGAAGGGATAAAAAGTATAGCTATAAAATCAGTAAGTATCTGGAAATAATGTGATCATGATAATAATAGTGCAGTTTAAGTTTTAGTTATATGAGATATCACAAAGATAATAGATGTTCAAGTTCGAATAATCTATTTTAGTATAGTCATTCGCTTCGTAATCCCCCTACCGATTTTGAATGAATGAATAAATGATAATTCTTTATTGCACGCAAAAGTAAAAGAGGACATATAAAACAACATACAAGAAATCATGTCCAAGAGGCGGCTTTATCGATCAGCGATCTCTTACAGGCTACCTACGGAGTAGATATTTGAAATGTAGAAATCGATTTTGCGAAACTTCGAACTCCAGATTTTCTTTTGTCTAACTATTCGTCTACCATTTTGTCAATATCGGATTCATAATGTCGATGTTAACTAGAGTATTATTATCATCAATATCATCGAACAAGCATTGTACTTACATACAAACATACACATTGCTAGGTCATTTCAACTCTGAGACTTCGCTTCGCTTGGTCAATAAAGTTAGTATTTGCTTCATGACATGACTTTTAGGGGGATCATTTCACATTCACACAAATTTCAAGTTAAAGCTATTTAGCTCCGTATATCGGTATGATTGTTATATTTTATAACAATGCGTTTCACTGATCTATTTACTCTGTATATTTTGAAAAGCGTATATCTATTTATTACAAAGCCTATATTATTAAGTTTGATAACGGGTAGGGCTACATGGCACAGCTAATTGTTCACACTGGAATAAGGGCAGACCTATGTCACATGTCATACCGCGGCACATAACGCGATTACTGGCAGCTGCTACAGTTTTATACGTGTGATCATTGTGAAGTTTAATATTACTTAATTTACTATGTAAATGAAAAATTAAAAAAATGTACAAATTTTATTGACTTAAAGTTACATAGGTCGTTAGGATCGGCATACGTGCGGGTGATTTAAGTATAGCATGCCACATCCCGATTTTGAATAATCGTTTTCACTGGTCATTACAGCTCGCATTAAATAAATACTAGTGGCTCGCTCGAAGCTAGACCTTAAGTTGTAATATATAAAAATAGACCTTTCATTTGATACACTTGGCTATATTCATATGAACCTAGGGTAACGCCTAGGGTATTTCCGGCAGGAAATATGTCGGAAAAAAAGAAAATGGCAAGGACAAGCGATGGTAAGGACTAACCACTGTCTATATTTCAGTGACTGCCTTGTTGGTCTAGTTGGTTGCATCTTTGGCTATAGATTGAGAGATCTCGGATTCGATTCCCGGGCATAAAAAAAAATGATTTTTTTCTAAAAAAAGTCTCAATAGCAGCCCCGTGCTTTGCAGCAGCTTGCCTCAAATACCTCCTCAAAACATGTTCATAGCTCTTCGTTCGAAGCGCTTTAAGAACGTCATTTACAAATACATCATTATTTTTTTTATTATTATATTTCAATATCACAGCGATTGGTCCCTCAGACTAACATAATTCAAGTTCAACTTAGTTATAACCGCTTATCGAACTATCGCAAAGCAATTAGGGCAAGTTAAGTCCGTTAATTATGAAGAGGTAAGTACTCTCCGGCACGTAGTGACCCGCACGTCCAATGAAATAAAATTAACAACACATGACGCCGTGGGTAGGACCATTTCATAGTGTAAGAGCTAACCTTGAGAGACCACCACGTTGTGGGGTATTTTTGATTTTCTATTGAACTATTTTATTTATTTATTAACAATTTGGTTACACGCAAAACCCATATTACATTAAAAGGAAATAATAGGTCTTTAAAAATATCGCTTAGCGTAATAAGAATAAATTACAGAGATGGACATTAATAAATATACACAATAAAAATAAAGGTAGGATGATTTATTTTTGGTTGGCTTTGCGATTACCTAAACGAAAGCTATGCAATTTTAAACTATATTGTCATTGAAAGATATACTGACACCCATATTAACAAATAATACTACTAGGAGTTTTCACAGCGCCTAGCCTATAAACCTTTTCAGACACTAGATACTTGTCATTTTCTTGGTCCTAAGCTATATCTCTACGAATTTTCTGCCGAATTGGTCCAGCACCAGACGAATTATAAGTGGTGTAACAAAGCTTCTTTTCTATCCTTGATTTATATATATATATAGACGTTAAAGTACTCTGTCTGTCTGTCTGTTTATTTGTCTCTATACGAATATGAAATTGTATGAAATTTTGTAAAATAGTTTGAAACCCGAGAAAGGATTTAGCTTTTACTTTTAGCTTTTTTTTGTACATGATAGCTTTTATTCCGGAAATCGAAAACAGGAGAAATACGCATGTAAAATCGCGGTCACCACTATTATTTTCTAAATTTATTACGCCTCAAAATAGCTTATCAACAAAGCCCTTTATCCACGATTCCCCGTTTTTCTAAGACCAGCCTAAGATACATGCCTTGAGAAATTGCTTCGATATATCACCGCTCTCGCTTCTATGTTAACAAATCTATTTATATAAAAACTGGGCTCAGTCTGTACCGTGTAGATAGGAGGCATTTTGTTATAACCTGTAAAATAAAACGGTCGTGTGTGAAGTCAAGGGTAATAAGGTTTATTTTTTTTTGTCTAATAGTACCAGTACCCGCGTGTGTGTGTCATTTGCGTGTGTGTGTATATTTTTTTCCGACTTTCAAAAAAGGAGGAGGTTCTCAATTCAACCGTATTTTTTATGTATATCCTCGGTATTTATGGACCGATTTGGAACATTTTTGCTGTCGAAAGAGTGCCAGTGTAGACCCATAGAAATTTGGTTCGAGTCTGATCATCCATGTGGACGATATTCCAGATACTCGAAAATTAACAGAATAAGCTCCGCGGTTAAGGTTAATTGATGTTTATAACCATTAAACTCTAACTTTGAGATTGAATTGAACTAGATGTTGCGATGACCCCTCACAGGTCACCTGAAAGGGAAATAAAAAAATAATAACTTTTTTCAACAAAAATAAAATAAAAGTTATGTTTTACTTTTTAGTATGAAGAAAACAGTTCTACTTTTGGCAAAAACCCATAAATATCTATTTTCTTTTTCTTCTATTTTATACTTTCCATCAGTCAGTTTATACCAACACTACTTCAATATCCTACTTTAGAATGGTTTTTGATAACACCACAATACATTTTAATAAGTATTAATGTGTAGTTTTTCTATGTTTACAACAGAAAAGCGGAGCATGCGGTTCTCTTACTGTTGTGTGACTGACCGCAGCCCATGAGCAACATTAAAATGCCAGAAAGAAATGAATTTTCAAATTATACGACACATATTTCGTTGCAGTAATGTCTTAGCTTTTCTCAAGACATTTGTAAAAACACACTCGAAATCCTGTAATAAGTCAGGCCGCGTTAGTGATATTTGCAGACGGGATGGAAAAGGTTTCGTTAATTGGGGCGCTTGTTAAGGAAGAGTCTAAATTAGTTTCTTTTAGCTGCAGTCGTTTTTCTCTGTGCTTATAGACCTTGGTGCCATAGCTCTTTTTATGAGTATAATTAATGAATCTGATTTGTAAAGATGTTTTTAGTTTTCATTGAAAGAAGTTAGGCTTTTGTCACTTACATTGTTAGTACTAGTTTGTAAAGAAGGCTGTCTTATGTTCTAATTATGATTTCAACCTTGAAAGATGAATGATTGAATTTTATTTTTTTAGATGCATTTTATGCAGTCTACAGTAGATAGTAGACTGCATAGTCTTGAAAAAAATAGAGGATAAAGTAAACGGAGTAGAAGCTGAGGTGAAGAGGAGAAAAATATTTTTTATTAATATAGTAATAAATGATTCCCATTAATTCATTGATACATATAATAAAACAGTAACCGAAACATTTCTGTACATTGAATATTTTTCAAAAAGAGTAATTAGTATGCAATATGTATGTTCTATAGATACCAAAACCATGGTTATAATTTTTTTTTCTGTTTGTCTGTTTTCAAAAAGAGTAATTAGTATGCAATATGTATGTTCTATAGATACCAAAACCATGGTTAGAATTTTTTTTTCTGTTTGTCTGTTTATCTGTTTGTATATGTGCGTCAATCACGTCATAACCACTGGGCAGATTTTAATAAAATTTCACATGCTGATAGACCAATATTAGGTGCAAATTATAGGCTACATTTTATTTGAAAAAAATATTTTAGGGGTGACTTCCCATACATGTAAACGGAGGGTAACAAAATAAATTCGCGAATACATGAGATGCATTCGCGAATGAGATGTCATTGGATAGGTCTTAAAAAATGAAATCCTAAATGCGTTTTTTGTTAAAATATACGCTTCTAAAGTCGAGAAAATGTCATACCACGTGACAATGTGAGATTTTCGTTTAGTTGTGAATATGCCTTTTTATATTCTTAACGTATAGATTAAGACGTTAAAACACGCAATAAATTCTCAAAAACCTTCAAAAAATAACCAACTCTCCGCCCGCGGCTTCGCTCGCGTGGGCTATAATTTTCTGTATTTTGAAGAGGCGTGCGCAATTAGAAATTTTGGTTAAACCTATTTCCACAGAAAATTATATATTATAAAAAAAAACACCGGTCCAGCGACCGTAATTTTTTTAAACTTTTGTTGTGCGTCTATAAAAATACAGAAATTAGTAGCCCACGCGTGCGAAGCCGCGGGCGGAAATCTAGTTGATATAATAAAACTGTATATAAATAAAATTCTCGTAGTAGTATTACTACTAGTAGTGTGTACTTTTATATATTTTTATGTAACGGTTTCGTATTCTTTATTTTATGTTCATTTTTCTGTTATTTGTAACTTTGATCTATGTACACTCTTCCCTTCTTATAATTGTATTGTAATTACTTTCCTCTGCAGGGTTGCTTGGAAGAAATCGCTAACGAACAATAAGGCCACCCTTTGCACTGTGCGTGTCTTATTGTATGTCAGTTTTTTATTTCTTTATGTGGGTGCAATAAAGAGTATTTGAATTGTATTGATTTGATCGTCTAGTAATTAATTCAAGATCAATTAGCACTAAATTTAGGTATAATATATCATGATAATGTAACGGAATCCCACAGAGATACAGAATTGCTTAATGATATTGCTAAATCATTGTTGCAATATTGATGAAATTGCCTTTATATTGATCGATTTGCTGATTGATTATCAATAGTAGGAGACAGGAGGAGACTTTTGTACTCATTCTAGCGCGTGAACCTAGTCCATGTATAAAAATTTAATACTAATGATTTGCCCCAATCTAGACCTCGCGTTGTACTGTATAAATCAAGACCTTTCATTTGATACCACAGTCAATATATAAATAAAATCGCATATTTTACACCCCATAGATTTCGCTCATCTTTGGACTCGACATTTTTTTGCCTAAACTATACGCTTATGAAATTTAATCAAGATCGGATAAACGATACTCAAGTTTTTGTGGGACAAAGTTTTTCATACTTACATACAAACATACAACCATCCGGCCATCTCGACTTACTTCTATCACTATTCGAAATCTACATTATCCACGGGTAACATAGGCTATATACGAATATATAACATTATACTACTAGCTAGTATATTATTTTTTTATTTGTGCTGCTATTTAACAAATATAAAAATTTAATTATGCTGCTATGCTTAGCAGAATTTCCTTGTGCAAACCAGTATTAACACTAACTGGAAATGAAGTGCAAACCAAAGACGGAACTGATTTAAAACAAAACCGCTCATGAATGTTTAACGAACGCTTATGTATTCCACGCTCCGGGGATATCTGGCAAATCTGAAAATGTCAAGTAAAAGAGCAAGGTCCGTCGTGTTTGCTCATGAGATAGGATGCTTTTAAAACTATGATCGTTCACTATTTATCGGTACGATAATTCTAGTGTCTCGCTGTTCTTATGATTAAATTTTTGATTACAGATTAAAGGTCTTAAATTTTCAAGTTGGGCCGACAGTTGTTACTTTTTCTAACAAAAACATCTCTTCTTGCCGTCTGATGATATGACAGTAAACTTAAAAACTCTGGACCTGAAAGAGTTGTGCTATACTATCTCCTGCAGGCTTGGAAAGACTGGTGAGCCTGACCACCAAGATTGAAGTCGGTAAGGGAAGATATACGGTGTAACTTTGGAAAGCATGCAAGCGTTAGCAATTTGGTCTCGCAGGATATAATTAAAAAGTTAATACTTCACTTGATCTCTCCCTAGCGTCGTTTTATTCCTTCTCGCTAAGCATATTAAAATACGTGTTGTAAGCGTCATGTGTACATATTAAGCATGATAAATAGGTAACTACTTAGATATTATACTAATTTTGACTATACACTTAGCGGCTCTAATCAACCAATTATAGCTACGCTTTACATTTACGCCTCTGCGGAAATTGTTCTCTCCGTAAGTAAAACGCCTCGTTGTATTTTTATAGGAATTGGGTATACGACCTCAATCCGATATTATATCGTTCCGACTATTTAGTAACCGCGCTGAGCCAGCCCGATGTTCGCATTAAAGGATGCATGTCAAGCTTATAGGATGAATGTAGAAATGCTACTCGTGATGTAACTAGTTTATTTCTGTATCTTTAAATTTAAAGAAAATGTAGCGTAGTTAAATAAGTTTTATTGTACGTTTTGCGCATGAAATAGGATCAGAGATTTTATAAAAATAAATACAAATGTACAAATAGTATAAAATAATAACACCGAATATATAAAGGGTGACATATTCAATCGCAAATTACGAGGGATATAAAATAGGCTGAAAGGAATTTGTATCATCCTTCATGCATTTTATAAAAAAATGTATTTACCGAAAATTGTATTGTCATAAATTTATTATATTTCCAATTGATAGTGCCCTGATGTACATGTAGGTATGTGACAACTTATGAGATTAAAGGCAGTTCGTTACCAACCGTCTCGCTATTCATTCGTCCCTTGTCCGCATATTATTCAGTAATAATTAGTATAAAGTAAAAAGTAATGTTATGCGTCAATGTAAGGGAGCGAAGCGAGGTCTCAAAGTCGAGAAATAGGCATTTTCATAAGAATAAAAAAACGAAAAACGTATTATTTTTTAGGATTTACTGGTGAAAATCACGTTAGCGAAGCTGCGAGTTAAAGCCGGTAAAATGGTGAATTGTTTAGATTGAATGTTTGTGTCAATCTAGCCGAAATCACTGGCCAGATTTTGATGTAATTTCACCCACATGTAAACTAACTAGATAAGGTGATAGGATACTTTTTATACGAACTTAAGACGATGCCGTGGGCAGAAGCTAGTATAAAATAAAGCCTTAACACGTAGCAAGGCCAAAGTTAATAACCCAGAACGTAAAGCGAATAGGAAAGTTTTATAACAGTAATTTGTAACTTGATTCTTTATATTGTAGCCTGGAGATTTGTACCGTACATTTATTTTGATGGGTGTAGTTTTTATTGCTACAAATTTGACGTTATTGTCGAATATATTTTAATTTAGTTTACTCCTTTTAATGACACTATTGTATTAAATTAGTCATTTATTAAAAAATAGCTGATTCGCACGGCTCCGTTCCCGTAGCTTTCGAATGGTGAAAGAATTTTAAAAATCGGTCAATTTAATATATTTAAGAAGAATTCTATTAAACCGCGTCATAAGCAATTCCGAAATTTACGACATCAATCCCATCAGAGCCAAAATGAACAAGAGAATAAAGTTTAATTTTTCATATTGACCTACAAACTGAATCGTATCAGGCACTTCTTAACTTGGAAGTAGGGCGAAATTGAAAATTACATCCTTTTTTAACCGACTTCCAAAACTGCTTAAGTGCCAAAAGTGTAATAATGTAGACGTAGAATGTACGTGTCCTTTGGCAGTGTTTGTAACTAGCTTGGCTAGGTATAGCTTTGTGTAATAAAGGAAACTTTAGAGTTCCGACATATCCATGTATACAAACAATACTTATGTAAGAGTAGTGGTACTATGCGAAGTAAGGCCCTTCTCCCATTACGATACGCATAGGCGACGTGAATTGTACGTGAGTCTCGAAGACTAGTCTCGTAGTAAACTCGCACATTAAGCTACCGGTATTCTACACGTTCGCAACTAGTATCAACAAATATTTGACACAAATATCGTGTCCTTCTAGTATCGTAATGGGAATCTTAGGTCCTTCTCCCTTGTTGCATTCTAGTTTGCTACTGCACGCTCGCACTTCCATACTCTTCGTAGGTTGAAACGACGAGTAAGTATGGATAAATAATAGGGGTCCTATTGACCAACGTTGCACAAATGAGAGATTTGTAATTTTTTAGTATACTTACTAAACAATGCATACTAATTTTATTACTACGAAACTAACTTTGTTTGTCTGTCTGTATATACTTCACGTTTAAACCAATAAACCAGTTTGGATGAATTTTGTACAAATATTATTTGAAACCCGAATGTCTGTTACATAGGATAGAATTATCAGAGAAATGTCACGGAATATTAGAAGCTATACGCAGGTGACACAACGGAGCACAGCTAGTATGTTATTTGTAAGATTCTTAACTATTACGTCAATATACAATAAATTGTACACGAATAGAATTGTCGACAATTAGCCTTATTGTATACGAATTGAATTGTAATATTCGGATTGATACAATTGAGGGATATAGCGATACAATATCCCAATGACCCAGTAACGGCATTTGGCAGTGGAATGCGCGAAACGCCTTAGTTACGTAAACTTAGGTTAGGCTGGTACACACGAGCGGGGGAACGCTTAGAAACGGCAATACCTTCACAAATGCATTGTTTGATGTATCGATACAATATCCCAATGACCCAGTAACGGAATTTGACAGTGGAATGCGCGAAACGCCTTAGTTACGTAAACTTAGGTTAGGCTGGTACACACGAGCGGGGGAACGCTCAGAAACGGCAATACCTTCACAAATGCATTGTTTGATGTATCGATACAATATCCCAATGACCCAGTAACGGAATTTGACAGTGGAATGCGCGAAACGCCTT
>LQNK01002726.1:864-12244 GCA_001586405.1 Phoebis sennae | reverse complement strand
CTAGATTGCCATGTCGCCATTCTTGATCCCTTTCCCTGCAAAAAAGTGACATAAATATCGTTAAAATATTGTTTTTTTTTTGTTTTCGTACAAACTAAAATGTCTGTCTGTCTGTCATTAAGCTGTATCTCATAAACAGTGATAGCTAGAAATCTGTACATTATATATTATATTATTATGTATTTTCCAAAATTATTTAATTTCGTTGTCGCTATAACAACAAATATTAGAAAGTAGCTGCGCCCCAATCTCAGGAACTACTGGATCGATTCGAAAAATGTTTTTAGTGTTAGATAGCCCATTTATCAAGGAAGGCTATAGGCTATATATCATCTCGATATTCCCACGGGAGCGAAGCGCACAGGGGCACAGCTAATAAATAAATAAAATCTTTATAATTATAAGAAGAAAAGTTTAAACTGATTTTGTATGACGTGTCTCGCCAAAGTAGTCAGCTTATGCTGGCAAGATTTTCTTGCTCAGCGCTGATTTTCAGTCTGTCCCTATATTGCTTAAAATGAAATTCGGGGTGTACAAAAATGTGAAAAATTTACGAAATAGTTCCAAAAATTTTTTTTTTTCATTTTTTAGTTTATTTATATGTTTATTAACCATACCAACAGTGTACACTTAAAAACTTAAGAGTAATTAGATGAATACCTAGTTAGCCATGATGTATACACCAATTACAGGTACGTACAAAAAAGAAAAACTTATATCATTTCAAAACTGTTTGCTTCATCTAAGTATAAGTAAAACAATACAAAATAACATTTTAAAAACAAAAGATAATTACCATCATTTTTGTATCTTATTGTTTGTTCCTAATAAGAAAGAATTTTTTTTTAATGCACTGTATACTTAATTAATATAAATATTAAAGACTTACGTTTTGATGGTATGCGCGGAATTCTCGTCGTCCGTGTGCTCAGTACAGCTCGTCAGTCTCTGACGTTTGGGGCTTTGGCTCTCACTGGGGAATAAAATAAAAAATTAATAATTAAAATAATAAATTTATTCTTTATAAGGTAACTTTTTCGTACCACGCTAACGCATTTTTTGAAGTACAACACACACTAACTAAATAAAAGATATAAACGGAGACAACTGCAATTTCAGAAAATTTTATTTACTTATTTGATTTTTTTTTTCTACAAAAACAAAAAAAAACTTCTTTGAAGCACAACATACACTAATTAAATAAAACCTGTACACAGAGAAATCTGCTATTTAAGAAAATTTTATTTATTTGATTATTTCTTAAATTAATTTATTAACTGCAAGAATTCTAAAAATGTTTTGAAAATCGAAAACATTTTAAAAACGCAAAAAAATGTCAATAAAAATTCGAGAATCTACACTAATAATTAAATTACACTTACGTATCGGAATGATCCCGTTTCAGTAGACTGTTTTTATTTTCCTTAACCGGTAATTTTATTAGCGGGGGTGGGCCTCCTGAAAATAATAAAAAAGTTTAATAATTAATACGAGATTTTTTTATCGAATAAAGTTTATTATTGCTTAAATTATTTTTAGTTTGCTCAATGAAAATTTTATTAATTTAATTTTATTAGAAAATTTTACTAATTCCCAAATATGTTACTTTGTTTTTTACAATAAAAAAAAACTAACAATAAAGTCTTAACGAGATACAGGCTTTGTCGATTAAATTGGAAATTTGACAAGAAACAAGACAAAAAAAATACATCGTAATAGTAAAAATTTTAACAATAAATATAAACACTACAAACCATTCAAACTAATTTTCTCCTTTCCAACGTCAACATCATCCTCACACTTAATCTGAATTCCATCGGGATACATTTTAAAATCGTCATTCTTGGAATTGTTAACTTTTGCGTCGGACGCATTCTTCGCCTCTGAATTCTTAGCGTCAGATGAATTCTTCAAATCCGTTGCATTCTTGATATCGTAAGCATTCCTGTCAGTTTTCTGATCTGGTTCCGGTTTTGACATTTGCGTGGTTGTTACTGCACCTGTAATAATTACAAAGGAATCTGTCAGTCTCTATAATAACATTAATGATTGATGATTAAGGATACTAACAATTATGAATCTAACAGATTAAAATTAACAGACAATAAAAATAAAATCTATTTCTATATACTCTTTGAAATTATTAAATTTTTCTCAAATATTAAACAACAATAATTATCAAAAAAACAAATAATCACAATTTTTTTTTGTATTTAACTGAAGTATTAGAATAAATGTATTTTAGTGGTGTTATTATAACATAGCAGCGTCATAACATAGCAACATAGTTTTTACAAGAATTTAAAGATAATTTCTAGTCACATTTTATTTATATATAGATTTTTTTTTTGTTATAGCAGGCAAGCGGAGCATGCGGTTCACATGGAGTTAAGTGACTGACCGCAGCCCATGAACATCTGCAACAGCTAAGTGTCGCAGATGCCGCGCCGGCTTGAAAGACAAAGAGAGGATTAATGACAGGAAGTTGGGAGAGGAGTAGAAGAGAACGGGTGAGGAAAGAGATAGAAATACAGCCTTTCAGAATTTAATTTTCTTATTCGAAATGAAAAAAAAATACCCAAAATTGGTATTGTATGATTTTTTTGTAAAGTCAGGTCAAAAAAAATAGATGCCAACCTGTAGTACAATCGGGCGGCTCGTCCTTGTTGCTCCATCGTATGTCCGTCAGTCCTTTTATCCGCAATTCCTCTGCCGTTTTTAGCAGACCCGCTAACTGTGACTGTAACAGAGAATTAATATAATTAAATTTTGAATAAGACAGACCGTCTTACGTATTGATACATATTAAGTGTATAGTAACGCCATCTTTGATTTAATAAATAGAATTAAAATTTTAATTAGTTCCACGAATGTTATCAGATGGCGCTAGTATACTTATAGTTGTAGTTTGATGAATCAAACATTGGAAAATAAAATTTATATAAATAATGTATTCAATCACTTATAGTTCACAGCACTTGTTTAAATTGGACAACTATTACAATTTAATGAATTAAACAGATAATAATAAATTTTGAATAATAAAAGTCAGAAAAGAATTTTATAATTAGGTATTTGAAGGGGACAGGGCAAAAACTGATTACATAAATATTTAACCAAACCTTATGCATCACAACTCAGTATAGCAGGATTCAGAAGACGTCGTTACAAAAATATAAAAAACCTTAATACAAATAGTTGTTGGAAGGCGTAAAATGTATTAATATATGACATATTTTGTATTATTATTGGTCAACGAATATATTGTTTGGCTAATTTTTACTCGGAAAAAATATATGATTATCTCATAGCACTGAAAAGAAATAAAAGAGATGGCTAGCATATTAATGTCCCGAGTATCAAGGAAAGAAGGTAGGGTAGATCAGGAAAATAGGCCCTTATTCTTATTAAGGCTATTTCCAAAAAAGTTCTATTAAAAAAGTTGTAAAGCCATCTCATGTCGTTCAGAACAAATGAAAGAGACGGCTAGAATATTTACTCTCCAGTTTTACAAAACGATCTATACAAAGTCGGCGCAAAATCTTGTTAAATTGAAAATGGATAAAGGCACCGACTTTGTATAGATTTCAACATAAATAAAATAAAAGCTATTTTCTTCTTTTTAGAGTGAGGAAGCCGGTTCTTTTTTTTGGCAAAAAGTTATTATTTTTTAGTGTCCTGAGAAGGGTAATCACATCATCTAGTCACAATTCAGTTGATATATATGTCGCAGTAAGATAGAAAAAGCCGTAACATAGTTATACGTAAGCGATTCATTACTATCTTACTAGGAATTTAGTTATAAAACGGTCCAAGTTCAGTGATATAGTTATATTACTAGATTTCGTTTAGTGAAATAGAAATCTACCATAGAATTAAATAAATATTGGTATAATAAATTTGTTTTATCTTCATTCAAAAATCTACTTTATGTATTCTGCAGTTAGTTACAATACTTTGTGACATTAACACGTAATTACACGTATTAAAGTAATTTCAATTATAATTAAAATTACCATGTTTTGGAATTCAAACATTAACAATGCAATTAAACATAATGAAATATTAAAAATCTTTTAAAACTAATCAACAGTTTTGAGATAACTTTATTTCTTATATTTATTAAGTTAAAATGTTTGTTTCTTTGCTAGTAATTTCAAATTTTTGTTCAAACAAGAAGCGCAATCATGTCATCTAGAATTTAGTAGCACTGAATGCTTCTTACAGGCACATCTTTTAGCAGAACACTGTATATTCGATTTTTTACAGGAACGCTGCACACTCCGAAAGCTATTTCACTAAACTTAATCTAGTAATATAACTATATCACTGAACTTGGACCGTTTTATAACTATATTCCTAGTAAGATAGTAATGAATCGCTTTCGTATAACTATGTTCCGGCATATAATTATATCCCTAGGGATATAATTATGTTACGGCTTTTTCTATGTTACTGCGACATATACATCATTAAACCTTGACCGCAGAGCTTATTCTGTTGATTTTCGAGGAGTTCTCTGGAATATATTCAACATGGATGATCAGACTTGAACCAAATTTCTATGGGACCACACTGGCACTCTACTCTTCGAATGCAAAAAAATCCAATTCGGTCTATAAACGTCGCAGATATGCGGTAATAAAAAGTATACGGTCGAATTGATAACCTGCTCCTTTTTTTTAAAGTCTATTAAAAATGAACTCTACTGCATTGTATTAAAGTCGTTTTTCACTCACATGGTGCACACTCATCTCCCCCGTGTACATGTAATCGAGGAGCGCCCTCACGTGCTTCGGCTCAGCGCCGTCTATCACCAGCACCGGCTCTCCTATTGACTCATGTGCGCCTAGTACTCTCGCGTGAGAAGTTTCTTATTTGAGTTTATTTCCAAGGTTTTCTTAGCAAATAAATATATGTAGTGCCATCTCATGTTATTCAGAACAAATGAAACAGACTGCTAGAATATTTATTTTAAAAATATATAATTGTTATTTAGATATATGATCCTGCTCTTGATCCTTACTGTAGATGCTACCGCGCGTCAGAAAGACTGAATATATCAAACGCCTGATAGAAAGCTGTAACTACACAAGCTGAAATGAACTCTACTGCACTGTATTAAGGTCGTTTTCCACTCACATGGTGTACACTCATCTCCCCTGTGTACATGTAATCGAGGAGCGCCCTCACGTGCTTCGGCTCAGCGCCGTCTATCACCAGCACCGGCTCTCCTATTGACTCATGAGCGCCTAGTACTCTCGCGTGAGAAGTTTCTCATTTGAGTCTATTTCCAAGGTTTCTCTCAGAAAATAAATAAGTAGGACCATTTCATGTGATTCAAAACAAATGAGATAGATGGCTAGATAATATTTACTTAAAAATAATTGATATTTAGATAATTCTAGTTTTGATCCTACGCAAGCTACCGCGTGTCAGAAAGTATGATAGAAAGCTGTAACTACACAAGCTGAAATTGACTCTACTGCACTGTATTAAGGTCGTTCTTCACTCACATGGTGCACACTCATCTCCCCCGTGTACATGTAATCGAGGAGCGCCCTCACGTGCTTCGGCTCAGCGCCGTCTATCACCAGCACCGGCTCTCCTATTGACTCATGTGCGCCTAGTACTCTCGCGTGAGAAGTTTCTTATTTGAGTTTATTTCCAAGGTTTTCATAGCAAATAATTAAATGTAGGACCATCTCATGTAATTCAGAACAAATGAAAGAGACGGCTAAAATATTTACTTTAAAAATGATTGTTATTTAGATAATCCTGCTCTTAATCCTTACTATGGAGGCTTCATAGAAGCTACCGTGCGTAAGAAAAGTTTCAAACGCTTGATAGAAAGTGATGCACTATATATAATCACTACACAAGCTGAAATGAACTCTACCGCATTGAATTAAAGTCGTTTTCCACTCACATGGTGCACACTCATCTCCCCCGTGTACATGTAATCGAGGAGCGCCCTCACGTGCTTCGGCTCTGCGCCGTCTATCACCAGCACCGGCTCTCCTAACGATTCGTGGGCGCCTAGTAGCGCGCCGAGCAACTCTGAACAGGCTGCCAGGACCACTCTGTAAAAAAAAGAAATAAATGACAGCGGAAGCATAGCAAAAGGAACCCGTTTTTACCTTCTAGGTATAGTGTAATTTTTGAATTTGGATATATTTTACTATGGTCGCAATACTTTGTCCTGATTAGTCTATTTTCTTAATGTGTGTGTGCACACATGGGTAATGAGTGTGTACCTATAAAACTTCACACAAGCGGAAGTTTGCATACATATACTTGTCAACGATTGAGAAGAATAGTGGGGCGCGTCTTCGTGGATGAATTTAAACGCAAAAACGGGGACCCAAATTGATGTATCATCTCAGTTTATTTCGCCGTTTTTTTATTTTTTGTTTTTAAAGTATGCTTATAAGATAAAATCTCGATTAAAATGGGTTATCAGCAAGTAATGAATTAATCTACATATTATTATTATGAAAAGAGGTAAATTGTAATTTTATATGCTCGGGTTAATCTCCGGAACAAGTGATTTTAGATCACTTGTTCCGGAGATTCTTCTAATAAATCTTGTGTTATTAGAAAGCGGCACGAAATATCATAAATAGTTCTATATCTATATACACTAATATTATACAGAGGAAAGATTTTTTTTGTTTGTTTGACTCGGAAACTACTGGACCGCTTTGAATTTTTTTAGAATCCTAGATGAACCCTGATGAACTTAGGCAATATAACGTTATATCACAAGCAAAGGCGCGTGAAATAGCTCGTATATGTATTATAAAATTGCAAAAAATGTTTAAGTGACAAAAAAGAGTAACGAATCATTCTATGGGTCGCAAATTATTTTGGGTGCAGATTTTTTTTGTGATTTATAAATAATTAAATTAACTTATCCTAACGACCAATTTTATATAAAATACTTTTTAAAGGATTTTAAACGCGGTTTATTTACCCATTATTTAACTCGACGTTTCGAGCACTTTAAGCGTGGTCACGGGAGACTGGAATATAATGTAAAATAATGTATAATAAACAGCGTTTAAAATCCTCTAAAAAGTATTTTATTTAAAAAGGAAAGTACTCGCGTTAAAACAAACACAAGATTATATACTAACGACCAATGTTTATGCACCTTAAGTTGTATAAAGACGTCGAATTGTCCCTAATGATTTATTAGGATCGAAAGTACTCGGCGACACATTAGGTGTTACATATATGTTATATATACATATTCAAAAAAATAAACAAACACAGTGACAATTGCGTATGACCTATATTTTCTTTTTTTTGATAGATTATTAGCTCAGCTATCATCCCCTAAGAGATGCTTCACTCATTATGGGACGCCCTGTATACTTAGGACTTTTAAAATTATAGCATAAGAAGAAGTGGCAGAAACAAGTCTTACTCCCGTATTCTAACAAGTTACCTTAATTTTACTTCCACTCAGGTTACGTCAAATATAACGTATGACAAATTTCAATCGAAAACTCATGATTGAAATAACATAAAAATACAATATTTTATTAATAAATAGATCGAAGTAACGGATTGATGTGTTAAATTTACTACTCCGAAATTTTCTTAACGTGAGTGGACGTGGGTTAGTAGAGTTCCGACTCAGAATGTAAATTTTCGTCGACAGAGGTTGAGTGAAGTCGAGGAATGCTCGAGGTACGTATTAGAATACGGGCGTTAAATTTTCTAAACTCATTTCCTATGAGTGTAAACATACTTATGTAAAAACCGAGATAAAATTCCGTTACATTATTAAAAAAATCTAATAATTAATATGCATTTTAAAAAAAAATAATCGTGTGATTATAACAGTACATTTTTTGGTAAGATTTCAACAAACAATAGATTTAACGTATGCAAATGATTGAAAATATGAATTTTAATGAATCGATCGTTATCTTTTTAATAGGCGTTAAAAGTTATAATTGTGTTATGATATATTATCTAAATAATTAATATTAAAACTATTTTTGATAGTCAAAAAACGTGAAGGATTTCTATTAGATTTTATTATGTGATGAACATTGTAATTTTCTATTGTCTGGGCGTAAATTTATCTATGTTATGTATGTTTTTCCTTACAAAAAAAGGAAGTTTAAGTATGTCTCTCAGTTATCTAGTGTCCATAGTACAAGCTTTGCTTAGTTTGGGACTAGATGGCGTAGCGTTAAATGTCCTTGAAAATTTATTAGTGTCATGTTTTCTTTTTTTAAGATCCAACAATGTTAGGATTGACAATTCCACTATTCTTTTATGCAAAAACACTGTACAAATCTGGATGGAGTTTATAAAAAAAACGGTAAATTAAGTCATGCCTAGGTTATTAGTTACTGTTGATAAGAGTGATGAACAAACAAATAATCTAATCTTTTCTCTTCTTTATAATATTAGTATAGATAGACGTCAAAAGACAGCAATACAAGACTACATTTAGTTTATTATTTACATAAAACAAATGATATCTTAAAATTACGAAAAGAAAGAAGATCTTTCAAATTAGAAATCGATATTAGTAAAATGGACATAACATTTTTAAAAAGCTTATTCCATCTCAATACACTTAAACATAACGGTAATGTATGTTTTAATGATAAAAGATTTAAAACGTTTCAAAGTGTAGAGCATTTAAACAATCTAGATGTATATAATGCGACAAATTTCAATAAAAATACAATTACAACTAAAAAGATATAAATGTAATGTTTTTGAGGGACACCCTTGAAAGTATATTAAATGTTTGCCTATCCTAGTATAAAAAAATATTAAAATGAGTAAAGTAAAGTAAAAGTAAAAAAGGTTATTTGGACACAAAATAATTGTTTACAAGTTATATTGTTCCACTGACTTCCAAACTAGTAAACACTGTGTTCTAGTTCTAGTTCTAGGATCATGTGTATTTTCTCCTTACAAAATATTTTTCATTCAGATAACTTTCAGAGGCTTTCTACATACAAAAAAAAACAACAATGATTTAAAATACTCATTATTTAAAATAATCATATATATTCCAAATAATTAATTCAATATCGAAAATCACGTTATATTTATTATTATTTATTTAACTCTTTATTACACCATAATGACAGGAAAACACAAAGTATAAATTACAGAATTAACAGTATATTTATTTGAATTTATGTCACTATCATACAGCATATAGAGTACAGGACCTACCTATGCGCCCTGAGTGACACCCCTCGTATATTCTGCGGGTCCACATCTTTATTCGAAACTTGCGTTGCGAAATTTGGCGAACAGTACAGTGTCACGTCGCAGAATCGTTCTGAAAACAAATAATAAGGGATTAGACATATAATAGAAATCTTGGTTGTTTTACGGCCGTTTTGAATAATGTATCAAAGATTATGGATAGATTGTAATCTCAGATGAAATGACATTTGATTGTCAAAAGTCATAACAAAGACTATCCGTCGACAGCGTATTGAAATCAAAGTAAGTGCAAATAGATAGATTTGCCTGACTTTAGTAAACAAAACAAGAGATAGACATGCGCGGGTATTATTGTTTATGAATACAGCTATTAGTTATTGTTGTAGTAATTTATAATCTGTGGTGATCACTTAAAATTACCCGCATGGTCATACAGTCGCTATCGTAGTCATAAAAAAATTCAGTGCAAATATACCGTTAATACATTAACTTTACATTAACATTAATTGACTAGCAAATTTTTGAATAACTTTACCGTCCACTTTTCAACGTTAATTTAAATATATTTTTTATACGATTACTGTAATGTTTATGTATATTGCGAATTTAATATTCGGATAAAATTTCGTGTATGAAATATATTAATCATATTTTATTATCCAGGTGAAAATTATATTTTAATAAATAATATGTTTCTGAAGGTGCCAATAGCCTATAAAAATATTTTCATAACAATTTTTTTTTGTATAAACAGATATACGCAGGTGAAACCGCAAAGCACAGCTAGTAAGCAGTAAAGACAAAATAAAGACTTCCTCAATTTTGGAAAGTCGTAAACATCCTCAAAAACCGTTTTATCAGACTCAAAAAATGGGTTCATTCACGCATACCCAAAAACCAGTCATATATTTTTATGTTAGGGCTGCCCAAGACATTGACGACTCTTTGAAATTTAAACTAGCTGTTTCACGCGGCTTCGCTCCATGGCATGTTATATATTATATATATAGCCTATGTTACTCATAGATAATGTAGCTTTCGAATGCTGAAATAATTTATGTAACTTTCCTCGATAAATGGTCTAAGTAACAGGAAAAAATGTTCTCAAATTGGACCGCTCTATTCCCGAGATAAGCGCGTCCAAACAATCTCTTCAGCTTAATTGAATCATTTTTATTTGTGTTTTGTTTGAAGATTTTATCCTCATAAGATCATCTATACGTGAAAAATCATCTATACATGTAATAAAACAGTAACCGAACCATTTCTGTACATTGAATATTTTTCCAAAAGAGTAGTTGCGATGCAATATGTATGTTTTATAGATCCTAACCATGGTTATGGCTAGAATTTTTTTCTGTTTGTCTGTTTATGTGCGTCAATTACATAAAAACCACTGGACAGATTTTGGTAAAATTTTATATGCTGATAGGCATATCCGCGTATCGTATTCTTCTTTCTAAATCACACATTTAACTTTGTTTAGACAGCCCTAATATATGTATAAATAACTAAACAAGTGTCATGTTATACGGAAGGTAGAAGCGGAGATAGCGATCATAACACATCGCAGATTATAATCAGCAACATGGGTTCTCAAACAGTGCATATACCCACCTATGGGTTTGAAGTGTGAATCCTAGGAATAGTGAACATCCTAGGATCCTAGAAACGGCAAACTTAAATTCAAAAGGGACCGTCAATTAAAAGAGTGGGAGCCGAGCCGAGCACGATTGGGCCAAGCTCGCTCCGGTGTAAGTACCACTCCCCAGCAGAAGATCGGCGTGAAACAGTGTTGCATTGCGTTTCGTACGGTGAGCGGGTGCGTGGAGGCCTTTATTCCCATCCCATTCCTCTACCGTCGTGTTCAACTCCTCTCCCAACTTCCTATCATTAACTTCTTCCTATCTTCCTATCTTCCTCTTCCTATCTTCTTCCTATCATTACCCTCCCCTCCCTTAAAGCCGGCAAGGCATCTGCGATACTTTTATGTTCCAGATGTTTTTGGGCTGTGGTCAGTCACTTGACTTAACATCAGGTGAACCGCATGCCCCGCTTGCCTGCTGTAACATAAAAAAATCACGTGAGGTTCGAGAGGGTGCGTGGGATTTATAAAATCCCGAAATATCACATGGAACAGCCCAAAATTTTGTAACTGAGAGGGGGG
>LQNK01002725.1:60752-90690 GCA_001586405.1 Phoebis sennae | reverse complement strand
TTCTTGAAAATATTAAATGTACAGACACGGCTAGTCTACGATTTTATTATATGTATAGATTATACAAGCATGAACACTTTTGTTTTATTTCATTTAGGATATATTTCGGACTTAAAAAATAACCGTTACTAAATCGTAAAGATTGGACAGTTCTTTTTAAATAAAATGGAAGTTAATAAATCGTAAAAATTGTCCTACCACTTCTACTTCGAAAATCCACAAAGTACAGAATTTTGTAGTCCACGCGGGCGAAGCCGCGGGCAGAAGGCTAGTCATATAATAAATTTCTACTCGTGGGGATCGAACCCACAACCTCCGGCGCAATAATGAGAAAAGCACGTTACGTAGTCTTGATAGTAACACAAACATAGGAAAACATACTTTCAATCTGTTGTCTTCCATTTTTTTTCATTAGTCTATTTTTTTTAACTGCACTTTTTGTATCTTTAAAACGTAATCATTCTAAACATTAATATAATCGCAGTATAAATTACGAATTATTAACACAGGTAAACCGTTTTCCGATCACCTCACGTGGGCAGCTCTTAAATAACACACACACTATTTCTAGAACATTCCCGCGGTTTTGTTTATGAACCCATCGAAAGAATCGTGAACGATTTAATAGGCTCTCGCTGAAGAAGTTTACACACTTCGAAAGCGATAAACTAGTATCGAAGTGGGTTGTTTTTAAATACCATTGGAAAGTTTTTCGTTCGGTTTAGAAATATATATAAAACTCAAAGACTGACAAACACTGACTGACATAGTGATCTATCATCGCACAGCCCAAGACGCTGGGTGGATCGGGTTGAAATTTGGCTTGTAGGTAGATGTTATGACGTAGGCATCTGTTAATAAAGGATTTTGATCAAATCAAATTAAGAAAGGGGATATACTCGGGTGAAACCGTGAGGCGTTGCTAATTTTTTACAAACATTTTGTTATTTTTTTTAACTAAAGTATTTTCGGTTAAGCTGCATATAGTGACAAATTGAGATCTTATATTGTTTGTGGGTTTGCGTGAATCAAAATTAAAAAACTTCGTCTTTGTCTTTTTCATAATTTAAAAGACGGTTTGCAATTTTTTAATTAAATGGCACGATCTTAAACAATATGACTGTGTTAATACACTGTGATGAATAAAATTGTGTTATCTTTATCTTCATTACTTCCTGTATCTCAAAATTGTATCGTAATAACTTAAACTGCAAGATTAAGACCTTTGTTTTAAACTCCATATGCGTCCACCTGGTTCCAAATGATACCACTGCCAGATTATTTGGGATCGCACATCATATCAACGTCGGATGCATTTCAATTTTCATAAATAAACAACTTCAATTCGCTTTGTTGTGAATTTTGTTACATGTGATGTGAAGTCGTAATCTGAAAATATCTTCAATTATATGTATGTTGTTTATTTTATTCTTTTAAAGAAAACTTGCGGCTACGATTCTTAATATATATAAATTAGGTGTCACAATGTTTGTCCGCGATGGACTTCTAAACGACTTAATTGATTTTAACCAAATTTTACACACCGAGTGCAGGTTGATCCAACTTGAAAGATAGGATAGTAGTCCACGCGTGCGAAGCCACGGGCGGAAAGCTAGTATACTTATATTTACATTCTTTAGATACGAATAGGACCAATTACAAGTTTCACATATACAAACTGTATGTAGCTTATACTTGTTTTATTATATTCACGTACTAACTATTCCGCGTGGCGTCGTTCTCGTAGCATAAAGTTTATATAGCCTATGTTCATCAAGGATAATGTAGGTTTAAAAAAATGAAATCTTTTCTCTTTATAATATTAGAGTAGTCTTTAACAAATCTCATCTCTTTAACGCTGTCCCTTCTCTAAATCCTAGCCCATCTAATGCGGTCGATTTGATTAATCTCTACTAACTCTATAATAATGTTACTATCTGTTTCGCGTGTCTTCGACACCGTAGCATAATGTTAAAACCTATGTACATCGGGAACAATGTAGGATTCATCTGTTAAAAGAATTTTTCAAATCGGTCCAATAGTCTCGAAGTCTATTCAATTCAAATAAACCCACAAAAAATCAAATCAACAAATCCTTCCTCTTCATAATATTAGTATAGATTACTGTAGATACTCTGTATATTGCGTTCTCAAGAATCACAACTAAGAATAAAATATCACAATTTTTCTCAATTACAACATTAGTAAGACGGATTAGTTTTCCAAGAGTTGCATAAATAATAACAGCGGTTACATTTAGCCCGGTTCCGAGAAACTCTTATTATTCCCGTGCGGAACCTTGAACTACTTAACTAATAATATTCGTGCTGAAAATACTGGTATTTTGTAACTTACTGACCTTTTGTTTAGTCTGTCGAGAGCTGCTTCTCAAAACATTGTTGTTTATGTTGCGTTAAGGATTATGAAGTTTTAACTCTAGACTACTCTTTTTATTTGTTTATATGTTCATATCATTCGAGGTTAATGGTAGAATATCAGTGTCGTAGTCAAATTTCTGACATAGGCTGAGTCATTACACATTCAAGAAATGCAGTACACACGATATATTGGTTCCTTTATTTAATTTAAGTGTTTTATCTTTCTGTTTCTTATGTTATTGTCTCTCCTGTGCTTTGTATATTTCTTCTTGAATCAACGTCTAATGTATCTATGTAGATTACCGGGTTATATTTGGAATTTTATGTTTTCTTTCCAGTCTGAATGTTCGTTTTATGAAATACATTTCGCTATTTTAATCATTCAGATATCAGAACAACTTCAATAATAGCTACCTTGATCGGTACTATGAGAGAAACCAACTAACAACCGGCCGTTTTCAATAATGTATCAAATATTATAGATAGATTGTAATTTCTGATTAAATGACATTTGACTGTCAAAAGTCATAACAAAAGCTATCCGCCGATAGATAGAATATTGAAAACGGCCGTAATTAGTAGCGTATAGAAATCTCCTGCGCCCAATTACTACCAAAATTTTCTTAGTGTTGTCTTTATGTTAAATTGTTAAAGTTGTCGTTTTAAATGAAATCACTAATGCACATTACTTTGCGCGTTTTCATCGTTTTTTTAACTCTTGTTAATATTTTGATGGCCTCAATCCAATCAGAATTACTCATTCGTGAATACTTGTTTATCTTCTTACGAAGCTTTTTCCAAACCAAAATTTTAACACGCTTGTACATTCTTGATTAACTAAATTCAAAATTAAATTGTTTGCTAAAATGTAATCCAATAACTAATCAAAAAAAGCTCTATATATTATATACAAATCATTTGTTCCAAATTTATACTTTTTAATAATACGTCATACAAACAATATCTATTGCAATTTAATTAAATATAAAAACATCACTTCCATAGAATAGTATTCATCTCTTCTTTCAGTCATATAATTGTTCTTAACCAATGTTTTACTTTTTTATAGTAAACCATTAGGTATATATCTTTTACATGTGTGTAAAAGACTTAAAATCAATTTGCGACACTGCATTATTTTTATTGTTATTTTATTCATTTTTGCACATTTTACTCATATGCATTGCCAAAGATAATGCTCACCGAATCATTGCGATAATATTTTAGGACAAATATTTTTACGTGACACGCTTGAGTAACGCGAGTTAAAATAAATACGAGCGCATTTCTCTTAATTTCCTTGCGAATTTATCAAAGTGTTGGACGATTTTTAAATTGCTTTGGAACCACACATAAATTGGTACAAAAATATTGAGGTTTTACAAATTATTGATTATCTCATTATTTTAGGAACGCTGACTTTAATTTCGAATAATTCAACGTTAGGTGCTTTAAAAATTATGATAAATTACGTTTTTTCGTTGCCTTTTGTTATATCTTATAAAATATTTATTAATAACATCTCTCCTCAGATCGCAAAATCAAATAAATATCATTTATTATAATCAAGATATTTTTTGTTTAAATATCCATGTACTTTAGGATTAAAGTGTTCCAATGCTGGACAAAGGCTTGCCGAACACCTTTCCACTCATCCCAATTTTGCTATTTCTTTAGCTATTGTATACATAATTGTAAGATTTCGTTCCCCATCTCCCTTTTTGGTCTATCCGACCTCTTTAGATAAATTACTAAAGAATTATATGAACTTCTTTTCTTATTCTAAATCTCTAATCACCAACCAAATTCACTCATATACTTGTAACGTCTACATTTTTGACATACGAACACAGCGGTCTTGAACATGGGCATATAATTAATATAATTAATCTGGAGCCCGCCCAAATCCTTGTGCAATCGATGCATCACATTGAGAGTAAAATGTCGTTAGCGAGCACTTAGTGAATCAACACTTTGAAATTGATGTGAAAGTTTCTAAATTGTTCATGGAAATTTTAAATGGTCGTACGCACTAACATTTTAAATTTATGTGACTTATATAACATTTTTTTGCTGAAAAAATACATATAGTGAGAGTAAGTCTTATTTAAGAGAATATAAATAAATAAATATTCTTGAACATGTAACTCTACATCATCTAGCCCCAAACTAAGCAAAGCTTGTAGTCTGATAGCTAGATAACTCATAGACATACTTAAACATATTTTTTTGTAAATACATACTGTGGATAAATTAACACCCAAACAGTAGAAAATTACAATATTCATTACATAATAATTTACTACTCGTGGGATCGAATCCACGCCCATCAGCGCAATAGACCATTGCTATATCCAGTGTGCCAATTTTCAAATTTTTTATACCTTTCTTAATATTTTATGGCCACAAAGGTCATGAACATGGTCATATAATTAGCTAAGCGGTATCCACGCCCAAATCCTTGAGCTCTTGATGCATGCTGACAGGAAAATGTCTATAGAGAACGCTTATGAATCAACACTTTGAAATTGATGTGGAATCCTCTAAATCGTGCATGGAAATGGAACGTAATGATCACACGGTTCTACTTTTTAAATTTATGTGCTTAAGAATAGAATATAAATATTCATTTTATTCAAAATTGTTGTACGTTAGATAGTAAGTTTTCTTGTTTTAGAGAAAGTAGCTAATAGAACACTAAAGCCCACAGGGGATATTACGGTTTCCTGTTTACGAGAAAATGGATAGAATACTTAGGCCTAGGCTTTTTTTCTACGATCCATTAAAGTTTTAAATAGGAATATAACTTCCATTAAATTCACTGCTTTATGGCGTAAAGTTAAAGATCTCAAAGCATAGTGAGGTAGTAGTGCCTAACACGTAATACGTTGTAACAAGGAACACGTAGATGTTTAATGCTTTCCTTCATTGCGAATCATTAGAAGCATCAATATTTTGAAAACGAGAATAATATTCTAAACTGAAGCCCAGTTTAGAATCAAGTCGAATTGGTGCAAGTTCTTGGAAATTAATTGAGGGCATAACATGTAGGAGGTATTGTAAGGGACATGACGCCTATTTTGTAACTTTGGTATTGGGACAATGACTAACGACGCAATTAATGATTAATCACTCCATGATTTTTGGCTTTCTTCCCCTACTTTCTTGGTGATACATAGTGAGGTTTAAGGTTACCGCCACCCTCCCTACCCTCCTTCTTTATCACGTAAGTTTTTAGTATCTGCTAAAATTTTATAACTGTTTTTAAAAATTCATAAAGTAAAGGTTTTGGTTTAATGATTTTATAGAGACCTCTCGTTTCGTCGTAGAATTTGCAAAAATACGAAATGAAATAGTTGCGTTTTTTAATAGTGGCATTAAATTAAGTTTATTAATTATCATTGACAAGATGAAATGGAGTTCATATGCAGACTCACTTCTCAGAAAATACATTCAATAGACAACTTTTTGAGTCTAAAGAACTAATTCCAATAAATATTACATTTTAGCTACTATTTCCCTATAGTGTTTAAACTAGCCTAAATAACTTGCAAGTTGTAAAAGACTTGCACAAATAAATAATGTTGACGTGATTTACACGCTAGTGGGCGCTGCATGTAGGAGTTGTAGTGGACACGGTTATTTTGTAACTTGGGAATTGGGACGTGTAGGAATAACAGAATGTTTGTTTGAAATACATCATCTCATAAGACAAGAAAAAAATCAAAGCGTGTTTATGTGTGAAGTTTACAAAATATGATAAATTCTGGAGTTAATATAACAAGCGCGTAGGATTCCGGGATAAAAACTACCCTATGTCATTCCTGAGGTTTCAAAGAAACTCTGTACGAAATTTCATCCAAATCGGTCCTGTAGTTTCGGAGCCTATTCAATACAAACAAACTAGTATAGGTAACGATTAGACTAATACAATTCATATACTATACTAGGAAATACGTTCATTACCCATCCACTGAAGATGTTACTACATAAGTTTAGCATTACATCTATATTTTGAATTCAGATTCTGTTAGGTGTTCGTTTACAGCGTCATCTTTTCTTTTGAACAGATGTTACAATTATTTTTGGTATAAAGTGTAAATAACTTGCATTAAAACAGATAATTTAAATTTAGACTCGAGAAATAATGCTAGGGATTTCCTTAAGTCGACGCTTTATCTCAGACAAATACTCATTATCGTTTCTCGAAAGTACTAAAACTGCGACATTTACAACGTTACAAAATTACCACTTTTCCGTCGTTTACGTTAAAGTCAAGTTTAAACCATAGCTCAAAGTCATCCGGTTACGAGAACAAATTGGCACAAACGCAACCTGTATTCAGAATTAGTTCTTTCATCTCGATATTTTTAAAGTATCTTTACCGCAAGTGTCACAAAAACCGCTTTTGCCGCCAAATCTAATTGACGTCTGTCAAAAAACTCCCGCGCGATTTCTGTTTGGAAGTATGGGTATAAAAATATGGATTTTTTAGACAAGATATAATTATAAACCGTTAATAAATTTTAAATAGTTTACACGGTTTGTACTCACTGCTTGTTTTATTCGGTATAGGCCGACAGTTTGAGACAAACCGTGTAAACTATTTAAAAATATAAGATGGCTCACTTATCGTTAAACAATTACAAACAATTACGTTAATAAATATACATCTTTAAGAGTAACTGACGTGAAAATTATATTTTCTATAAGTTTTATTATAAAAGTGTTCCCATGTTTGCGACAAACGTAGCTATTTGTCGTCAGACATCCTTCGACTAATTTAAGCCCTTAATGTGCGAACATTATATTGACAAATAAAAATATTTGTTGGTAGAAGATAAACTATCCAGTACTTTCTATAAACATCCAAAAAATTAACAAAACAGTAAAGTTATATTACCTATCAACATAGAAATATTACGCTGTTTGGATAAAAACACAAAATGCATTTCATCATTATTACAGCCCGAAAAGTAAACAGCTACAATGAAACATCATTGGCCAGATGTGAACGGTTACGACCTGTGATAATAAAACTCAATCTCAGTATGACACATTAAGGTGTTGCCAACTTATAAACATTGTCAATACCGGCTTCACATCAAATTTAATTGTTTATGTATACAATTGCATTTTAAGATGAATTCATGGGATAAATTGTTACTAATTGATGATTAGAATAAACAATGTTGTATCGATTTTAATCAACCATTGTTAAAGAAATAAATCTATAATAATCTAGGAAGGCTATAGGCTATATATCATCCCGATATTCCCACGGGAGCGAAGCCCTGGGGTGCAGCTAGTAACTGATATCATGCGAGTTTATACCTAGCTATGTAGCAATTTCACACGCGAAGAGGCTTTATGTTATGTAACTGTAGTATTTTTGACCAGAAACTCTGTCCCGTCCATCTGTATCAGAGTGCTAAACTTGTCGTGATTTCTGTTATTCCTGGGAAAGCTTTAGGTGTATAATTTTATGTATTTTATCAAAATCGATGCAGGCAAAATTGCTTGCAAGCTTATACGCCTATCTAGTTTTATTAATTATATTGTTCACGGTTTTACTCACTTTTTTATATTATAAACATCGTATTAAGGCCAGTGCTAAGCTGGGTGCGACCGCGTAACCACCACACTCGCCCTGAGGAAGGACCTCCGAAACGGTCTGTAACCGTCGGACTTATTGTTAAATCAATATGCCTATCTAGTTCTTTGTTGAAATGTTGCCAACTTAACAATATTGACAATATCTCTTCATGAAAGATATTATATGAGTCATAAGGAAAATCCAAACAATTTAATGGATGTGTTTTTCTTCTGAATTTTTTTATGTTTTACATAGAAGCAGTTGATAAAATTGTGAGTCAGCGGTTAATCCATTTTTCCTAAAATTTTATATGATTGTCAAATGTTTTCCTGTTTAACATTTTCGTTTAAATAAAAGGAATAATATTTTTAAGTCGATTGATCATATATTCGTTTTTGCAGATTTTAATGGTTTAGTGGTTTTGTATAAACTTATCTAAAAATAAGTACCATAAGCATTGGAATCATATCTTGCATAGAAAATGTCATCCATGCGGTGCCGATCATTGGACGCTTAACTCTATAATAACTTTTTGCCAAAAAATAGAACCGATTTCCTCAAACTATGAATAAAATAATTTTGTATAGATCTCAACAATCATAAAATAATAGTTTTGTTTGTTTTTGTTCTTTTTAGAGTGAGGAAATTGTTGGCGAAGTAGTTATTGTTCATTTTTCGAGCAGAGCTATACACAATTCATTCTCAGAGTGAGAGTTTAACGGGTATATTCCCCCATTAAAACTTAACCGCAGAGCTTGTTCCGTTGATTTTCGTTTATTTCCCTGACCGCACAGACACTCAACTCTTTTGAATGCTAAAAAATATTTCAAATTGGTCCGTAAGCGGACGAGATGTGCGGTAACATACATAAAAAAATACGGTCGTATTTAGAACCTTCTCCTTTTTTGAAAGTCGGTTAAAAAGCCACTTTTATAATCTATACTAATATTATAAAGCTAAAGAGTTTGTTTGTTTGAACGCACTAATCTCAGGAACTACTGGTCCGATTCGAAAATTTTTTTAAGTGTTAGATAGCCCATTTATCGAGGAAGGCTATAGGCTATATATCATCCCGATATTCCCACGGGAGCGAAGCCCTGTGGTGCAGCTAGTTATTTATATAATTTTAATATTAACAGTTCATTAACACGATAATTTCATATTACAGTTGACGGATGACATGTTTGATTTAAAAAAGTATGAAAAGGAAGTAATAGTTTACTCATATGTCGCCTCGATATCGTTTCATTGTCTGCGTAATCTTACCTTTTGATGGTGTCTTACACAACTGCAAGATTTATTCTTAATAGCGTAATAAAATGCGAAATAGATTGCTTCAACTGTGAAACAATAACACTGGTGGTTTTGGTTGAAAACGTTGGTGTTTAAAAGCGTAATATTTAAACGCTATTTCAGCTATAAGAAAAAAATGTAACATTACCATAAATAGAACATCAATGATCGATTCGGTCAATGATTTTAATTAGGAAAATTCCTCTACGTAAAATTATATTCTTCTCACAATATCAATTTTTTCGAAAATCGGGATATGAAGTGACTTCATGTTACTTTATAGTATTTTTGAGCTCCACGGACAACATAAAAAATACATAATAAGAATGAAATCAAGAAATTTTTCTCTATTATGTATCCTTTATGTTGACTATGACTGCGTAATCCCTGTCTTACGTACAAACATTAAAACAGACGCACAAAGTTTTCTTGAGCAATTTCAACGGAAAACTTTAGCGGGGTCGTCAACCGGCCGCCGGAAGACGCGCTTGTCAACTTGTGACAGTAACACAACCTCGCAGTATTTCAATATCAACCTTCGTGTATTTTTGCTGCTGGCGAATTTACCTGGCCCGAAGACAAAAGCAATAAATGTTAGTGTATTGAGATTCTTATATCAAAGAAGACAGGTGTTTTACATGTATGTATTTATTTCAAAATACATATGCATTGCACAAAACATATAAAGACAATTTTATTATTGACTAGCTGAGCTCTTCGGTTTCACCCGTGTAAATCATTCACGTAGGATTTTCGGGATAAAATTATGCCTTAACTCGGGTTTCAAAGAACCTCTGTAAAAAAATTTATGCTAACGGTCCAGTAGTTTCAGAGCCTCAATTTAAAAAACAAAAAATCATATCTTTCCTGTTTATAATATAAGTATAGATTGATAAAAGTGGATGTGGAGAATTTTTCACCTAAAATAAATGCGTTTAAAAGAATTTATCTATCTCGTATCGCTTTTGCCGTATTAATATTAATAAAACATGCCAATATTCCTAATAGTTCTATTCAAAATAATTAAATCTAATTGTGCTTTTAAAGCGGTGTAAGTAAAAAATAATAATAATTTTCTTCTTAATCATTACGGTGCGGTATAAAGTTCATGTAGCTCGTAAATCAAGAGAGCACAGTAACAAGCCTTTGTTTCAAAATCAAAAATATGTTTTTCATAATTCAATTTTTGGTCACGGACATTATTTCATGTTTTGCTGTTTCATTACTGCGACAATGTCCAGGAAGTGAGCGTTGATAATTTACGATCTTATTTATTCACACTTTTGCACTTCCTTTGTTTTATGAAATTAAATTGTCGTGTATGTTATTAAATGCTTCACGAGCAAAATTATTATTTTGAAAAAGATACGGAAGGTAAACAATGAATTTTAGTTTTTTTTAAATATCACAATTAACGATTATCTCCCGTTCCCGTGACATTTCGGGATATAAGCTGTCCTATGTTCTTTCTTGAGTTTCTAACGATCTCTGTACAAAATTTCATCCAAATCGGTTTTGTGGTTTAGATGTGAAGAAGAGGCAGGCATACAGACCGAGTTACTTTCAAATTCATAATGTTAGTAAGGACTTCACTGTTTTTCAATTTGATCTAATAATAAATTCAATTAAAGTCTCTAATTGACTCATTCTCAATCAGGTTTTTCACATTTTTTTAATACATTATAATTAAGTACAAAATTTTTTGAAAACATTATGTAATAATGATATATTTTTAAGTATATATGTATACCTAATACCTAGTATGTAGTTGTTAGAATATAAAATTATATAATAACATTCCTGTCCTACATATGGGCAATATATCAATCGTAGTTGAATCACTAAAATGTTTTCCCATACAATCGTGTTCTTCGTAAATATACACGTCCCTCTTTATGATTATAAATAGCCACTAACCGGAACAAATATACGGCACACCGTCTGCCTCCGCAAAGGTGCAAATCAATGCGTGCGCGCCGTTGAGCTTTGGGCATCGTCGCCGCTCGCCAGTCGCTCTTCAGCAGCCGCCCAACGTACACGCCTTACACGCGAACGCCAAAATACATCGCGATTGTTTTAACTCGTATCACAGAAGCCGGGTATTCCGTTTGTAAACAAATACAAATAATATGAAGACTTGAACAAAACAAAATGTCGTTTTGTAGAATAACCGGACGGAGCAGAGGGCTGCCCAAGCCTAATTACTTCCCTCTTCTCGCCCCTATATCGCCAGCGGACGCTAAGCGATGTTGCCGAATTACAGGAAAATCATATGGACTGCCTTCTCATCATTACATTCCAGTTCTATTAACTACAAGATCGGGCAAAACTAAGTGTAAGATAACCAATGTTTCGGGAGAGCTCGGCCCGCATCACTATTCACCTGAAATAAATTATGGAAACAGAAAACATGAAATTTTACCTGACTATAGATATATATTCCCGGTTTTGGACGGCTCGACGGATGCTCAAAAAGCGCTTATTGAATTATTATCGATGAAGCAAGTGACTGAAGATAAGAGATATGTTTATACAGTTGATGAAAGACGATGTAGCTTAGTTTTTTCGGCCCGTATGGAAGCAGCAGTGCGTGATGGTGATGTGAGAGATGTTATGCTCGCTAAGGACTCTGATACAGTGCTCATAAAAACAAAACAAGGACGAAGTGTTTCTATGGATTTCAAAGATTTTACAGAGGATGTGGAAATGTATGAAGGTGAAGGACCGAATGCAGACGTATTGAAACAAAGGGAAATGGAAGAATTGGAGGAAAGGAAAAAGAAAAGAAAACGAGCTGCTGGACTCTCTTCAATGAAAAAAATATTTGAAAATAAGGAAAAATTGGCCGAAGTGCAAGAAATAGAAGAAGAAAAATTACGTCAAGATCGATTGGCAAAGAAAGCAAAGTTAGACGTGCGAAATGAAAAACATGATCTCAAAAGTTTTACGTACAATAATTTCGACTTAGAACATATGCGATCTAAGTCTAGTATTATTATGTGCAGTGGTGATTGGAAAGATCAAGTGCATCCTTTAATTGAATCGTGGGACTGGGACTTATTAGAGAAAAATAATAGTGATGAAAAATATGTACCAAAAGTAAATACGTTACCAACACCTGTGAAGATTACCCCATACCATTGTGAAGCAGAAATATTTCAAGTTGATAATAATATTAGTGAAACATCAATTCCTCTTGACAACGTTCCCTGCGTTAATCCATTGAAGCCAGTAAAAACACGTCCATCTGAAGATGTTTTGACTGCAGTAAAACAAATATCAACCGAACGCTTAGCTGACACATCCAATGTTACAGAAAAATTGCTACAAACAAATAAATTGGACATGATACCTACCTTCGAAGAATTGCCTGATGTAGTAAAAAATATTAAAAAGGGAAAAAGAGAAAAAGTAGCAAAAATATCAGGCCTTACTCTTGACATTAATAAAGCAAAGAAATTTGTGCCTGGACAACATGTAAACACCCCTCAAGGTCCTGTGTTTGTGCCTGGCCAGACCATAGAAACACCAGCAGGACCAGTTTTTGTGCCTGGCTTAAGTGTTAATTCACCTTTAGGAGCCAGCCTCGTTCCAGGCCATATTGTCGTAAATGAAAATAATGAACCTATTTTCCTAGCCGGACAAGTTGTGAACACCGCAGATGGTGATCAGTTTGTTTGTGGACAAACAGTAAAAAATAAGGATGAATCCTATCGTTTTATAGAAGGGCAAACGGTATTATCTGGAGATGGTTTCAAATTTGTTCCTGGCAAAGTGATAAATACCGGTTCAGAAGAAGTTTTTGTACCTGGTCAAACTATCTCAACACCGGATGGAGTGCAATTCATACCTGGACAGACTATTTCTGAAAATGGCAACACTACATTTACCCCTGGACAAAACGCTAAGATTGATAATGAATGGCAATTTATACCAGGTCAAGTAGTACATCAAGATGATGAAATTCATTTCGTTCCTGGAGCAACATTGGCAACACCAAATGGTCTTAAATTTGTGCCCGGTCAAACTGTTGCGATTAATGGAGAAACATGTTTTGTACCAGGCGTTACAAAAATGGAAAATTCCGAATTAAAGTTTGTGCCTGGAACAACTGTTGATACAATTAATGGACCCAAGTTTGTTGAAGGTCAAATTGTTCAAACTAGTTACGGAGAAAAATTTGTACCTGGAAAAACGATAGTACAGGCTAGTGGACATGTGGAATTTTCAATAGCGAAGTCAATGGAAGATGTTCAATTTTCTGACAGTACACCCGTGGGTCTTCCCATTGATATTAAGACCTGCTCCGTATCGGAAGAATCTTTATACGTTTTTGGTCATATGGTGCAAACAGCAAATGGCATTGAATTCTATCCCGGCTCAAGACTACCCAATAATGAAGGCAAGGTAGTGCCTGGCCGTTTAATGAAAAATGAAGCCGGTGAATCAAGATTTGTGCCCGGAATGATGGTTGAAGGTATATTCGTACCTGGTCAAATCGTCTTTACTGAAAATGGAGAACAATTCGTTCCCGGTCAAGTTGTTGATACAAGTGACGGTCCTAAATTCGTACCAGGTCAGGTTGTCAATACTAAGAGTGGACCCAAATTTGTCCCAGGGCAAACAATTCATACCATAGATGGGCCTCGATTCGTACCAGGTCAAATAATAGAGACTAAAGCTGGACCAACATTCATTCCTGGACAAGTGATATCTACAGATGAAGGTTCTAGGTTTGTACCAGGACAAGTAGTCGATACAGAAGAAGGACCGCGATTTGTACCTGGAAGAGTGATTGAAACTGATGATAATGGTGTTACATTTGTGCCGGGCCAGATTGTGCAGACACCTGACGGTCTAAAGTTTGTCGCACCAGATTTAGTTGAAGGTGAAGAAGGATTAGAATTTTCAGTACAAAGTTTCTTAGTGACACCCGAAGAACTCAAATTACTAAAAGTCAAAACAAATCCTAATGATACGACTTCAACTAAAGGGGAGCTTACCATTGACACAAACATGTTAAGACAATTATCTGAAGCTGGTATGTCAATCGGTAGGCAAGTTCCAGCTGAATTGCCGGCAATAAATGTAATACTAAATGAAACCAAAAATGCAGAAGCTTTAAAAGAATTCGTAACAGATTTTGGATTAAAAGATGAGGTAGCAAATCAATTAATGGATGTGATAAAATCTATTATTGAAATGAGTGGCCATTTGAAGTCTGAGATTCATACAAATCAAACCAAAAACGGCATGAAAAGTTTTAGTAAAACTGGAAAAGTACACAAAAGTCGTTCCCACGAAAAACTTGATGGTGAACAAACTTTTTCTGAAGAGAAAATACATGAAGAGAACATTAAAAATTCTATTGCGGCGGCTGTATTAGCTGCCTTGGTAACAGCTGAACAGTTTGAAGAAGTAAATAATAATAATGGAAAGGAAAAATATCAACATATTTTGAAATCTATTGATAAAATACTAGGAAAATCTATTGATGAAGATTTTGTTACTGCCATGTACAATATACTTCAAAAAGAAGATGAAAAAGGAATTCTTTGTGAAGAAATATTAGAAAATACCACACAACCAAAAGTCGAGTTAATTAAAATTGCTGTGAACAGTCAATTATCAAAACATTCTTTGACTGAAAATGAAATTATTGAAAAGTTCAGTGATTTCTTGAGGAGTGAAAATGAAGTATTGGGACCAGCTTTCAAAAATATCACAAAAAGTGATTCAAGTTTACTACAACACGTATTAGGGCGTATTTCTGAATCAATTTCCTTTATAAAAACGGATCAAGATGCAGCAGAATCTTTGCAAAAAGCTATAGTGTCAGCTGTACAAGAATCAAGTACCGACGAATTACAACATATGCTTCAAAATACCGATAAACAAGATCTCAAAGAGTTGATTATGCAATCAATAGGCCTTGCTCGTGTTTTGGGCATGAGTGAAGTAGCGAAAACATTACTATCTTTGGTAAACGATGAAGTGAGTTTGTGTAAAATAGAAAGCGATGAAACCAGTATGAACATTTTAAAAAGATTGACAGTGATGCGAAAATTAGCTGAACAAACCCCAGATTTACACGCTACTTTATCCAAATTAGAAAAAAATCCAGAACTGGCTCGGACGGATCCCAAAATGCGGGAATTAGTACGAGAAAGTGCTGCACTCATGATTATACCTGAAGAATCGCCTCTAATGACATCCGATGACGTCCCGTTGAGTTTGCTTCAACCGGAGAATAGTCTCGCCATGGAGGATTTCCTATTTCAGCGTAAAAAGTGTCCTGGAGCGTTATTGATCATGAAGAGGGGTCTACAAGCCGTGGTACCTCGAGAAGCAAGTCGGGCTGTTTTGACTGGTGAAATAGCATATACCGTACTCGATGAAAATGGTATTCGCCACTTTGAACCAATGCACGTCTTCTCAGCACTTAATTTAAGCAAGCCAACGGCACATCGTTTTAGTATGTACAGCTGTCTAATGGCAGACGAGAAAGATGACGATTTACAAAATATCAATGGATATTGCAATATCAGCAACAGTCAAATAACAACAAGATTGGGTGGTTGGGGTCGTAGATATAGCGGTGTTAATATGGATAAGGATATAAATAGAAGTAGATATAACACATATGATAATACTCCGAGCTACAAACGATACCCATCTAGATCGTCCACAAGGTCTCGATCTAGTTGTAGCCGAAGTCCGCCAAAGGTAATTCAGAAACAAACATTTTAATACATTTAAAAAAGAGCTTAAAAAGCAACTGTAGAATAAGAGTGGTCTAGTCTATTTAGTTATTAATTAAATTCTCTCTTGTTACAGGTAGACGACGTCGTAGTAGCGACGAGTGATTATACGGCGGCAGCAGACGATGAGGTCTCTGTCAAAGCTGGGGATATTGTCGAAGTGCTAGACACTAAAGCCGCCCTCGGTTCCAAGTAAGTTATCTTATGAAATCTGCTCTCGTTACAGCATGGCCCCGATATCACCATGTCCTATTTCGAGTTTATATTTAACCTTCCAGATACTTCTCGGCTCTAATCTCTCGGCTTGTACGAAAATAAATTATCTTGTTCATTACATCTAATACATATTTGTAATCGTATTTACTGTCGATCTATTATGTATCGATGTATCGTTTTCTAATTGAATTGAATTCAATTTTCAAATTTAAATCTAAAATTGATTCAATAAATAACCTTATTTGCTACTTTTATTTGCTTGTCCGCAAACATTTCATACTTTAACCTATTTTGAACTCAAAATAATATAAACATTTTTAACCTCTCCAACTGGGGTGCACATAAAACGAGGCAATTGTGTTTTATGAACGTTCCAATGCGCTGGACAACGATACGGCGTAAATTTAGAAAAGGTCGATGCACTTCTTGCGTAACTTTAGCCGGTAATTCATTAGAACTAACTGGGGAAATGTCATGAGGCTTGGAAATGTAGATGGGATTACGACTTGCAGGAAAGCGTCGGACGTCGTTAATCCAGTTTTCTGAAACTTTATATTTCCTACATAAACTCTTATTAAAATGGTCTTTCTAGAATTACTAGTTTCTAGAATTAATAGTATTTAACGCCTACTATTATCATGAAATAAAAAATGACGACATTTTTTATAAATAACTATTGTTTATGCTCGGCTTTTATCAATGCGCCCTATCCACTATGAAGCTTTTCATAAGTTCACATAATCTTTACCAACAATTTTTTAAAATAACACAATACCCATCTACCATGAAACTAACGTCATTACCATTAAAAATCACTATCATAGCCTGTCATTAATGAAAGATGACGTAATGACAACAATTATTGATGCAGGTACAGAGGACGTGTGTATAGATACGACAATCATTTCTTCCAGTCCAGAGGCTCGTCTTTGGACTATGTGTTTAGCGTACCCACATACAAAATGTATTACTATTAGTTTTAACGAAGAAGATAAATTAATGATACGAAGATTGGTTAATGAAGAAGAAGAATCACTATCATTGTAAATATCCTGCTTTTAACCAAGGAAACGTTCGTTGTTGTATTTGTTGTGATCAAATTATATTGTGATACTTATCATTAATTTAACATTAAAATTATAATCGTCATTATCGTTATATTTAGAATGCAGTGTATCCAAGTGTAAGGTTGCAAAGCAATGTATTCAATAAAGACAATAAAAAATGTGGAGTTTCTTTTTAGTATTAAATTCTATATTTTTTTAGTTTATATTTACTAACATGTCACGTAAAATTTATATTTACTATACTGGTTACTTCATAAAGATGAATAGAATTTTTCCTGTAAAAATAGGGTGTTACAAATTTAACAGTACATCAAAGTTTCTGTAGCCCAAGAAGGGATTTTGTAACTTACTCCAGCGTGTCAGAAAATCATATTGGAAGAATACCTTTTACCCTGTAATGTAATAAGTGTAATTGTCATAGATGAACATTCAACGGAGAGGAAGTGAGGGCAGCCCAGTCAAAGTATATGATTATGGCCACAGCTATTTTTCATCCAATACTATTACGAACAACTGATGGGACTTTTAATTTACATGATAGAAATAGGCATACGTGACCTATCTGGCTACACTCAAACAAAAGACATAAAATTTGAATTTATTTCTCAATTAATCTAGAAGTTAAACAAAATTGAATACGCAAATAAAATAGAAAGAATCTTTGTAACTCTAGCCAAATGGCAATTCTCTTGCTGTTACACATTAGTAAAATCACTTAATACGTAATAATATTATTTAACATGTATTTTACGGGGCTGTCGGAAGGAACACCTGTTGATAACATTTAGCTCTGAATATCACATGAGTCATGCAAATGAAACGCGACAATTTCTAATGATAGCCACGTATAGGTGTGAAGTGTGAAAGTAGATAGGGACTAGTTGAAATTATAAATGTAAATGATATAATATGAAATGAGTATTCGAAGCAATCAATCAATATTCCTGGATATTTAATGCAACACCATTTAGTCCCAAACTAAGCAAAACAATCTATGGAAAGTAAATAACTGATAGACATACATAAACATACGTTTTTTAACACTCAGATAGTAGAAAATTACATTTCATCACATCGTAATTTTCTATTTGTAGAGATCGAACCCACACCCTCCGGCGAAATAGACCATTACCGACCACTACGCCAATCAAGTCGTCAGATTCAAAATCAGAGTGATATTATGTACCTCTTTATTTCCCTGTAACCGTATAGCTCTTACCTTTTTTAGACAAAAAGCTATTACAAAATTCTTATAAAAAATACAAAACAAGAAAAAGCATTGCAAATATTATATTTTAATGTTCAAGACTTTTTAATTAACATACTTTAAAAGTAGATATCGCTAATTGTATATCTATAGGTAGAATTGTCTTTAAGTTTTTTCTACGTTGGCTACGTATACCTTCCTAAAAGCCGTAATTAATAGTATTTTATAACTTTTAGTACAGACCTACATGCTACTGTTTATGATTCCTTGTGACAATCATTTCATAATGAGCTATTAAAGAGGTTACGTAAAATTCCATATTTCTTAATCTATTTTTGCATCTCCAATCTTTAATATGTGTCAAATACGTTATAGATATCCAAAATAAAATTCATACCTAAATTGGAAACAAACTTCAGACATACAAATCTATTGAAGCCACAATTCGCTTTTAGATTCACTATAAAAATACAGTATAGTGAACGTTCATATATTTCTGAAACTTAGAAAATAGAACTACAATAAAAGGGACAGAAGCCAATTTTTCATAGTTAATATTAGCAATTAGCACGCCGTACTGTAACGCGATAGGTTTAATTTCTTCACAAATCATATCAGTAACTTTTATGACAGTACATATCATGCTTGGAATACCGCCAAGGGTTCTGAGAAACACTCAGAACACGAGATAAATCGTATTTAACCCTATCTTTGTGGTGTTACTTTGATCATACATTGATCTGTACTTAAACTTGATGTATGGAAAAATACTTAATCCATTTGGGATATCCTTTGATGTACTAAAGTTACTTGAAATAAATATTTCATTTGTATTGGCGTACACGAGTAGGACGTGTTTTATTATTGCAGTTGTATTACTATGATGGCCATTATTTCAGAATTCTACAGACTTGGACTTATATGAAACAAGGAAGAAGTGACATTCAATTTAAATCAAATCATCTTTATTGCGAATATGGGTACATTCATGGTTTTTAAATTATTGTTACACTAGCGACCCGCCCCGGCTTCGCACGGGTGCAATGCTGATAAAAACCTTCCTCATGAGTTACTCTATCTATTAAAAAAAACCGCATCAAAATCCGTTGCGTAGTTTTAAAGATTTGAGCGTTCATAGGGACATACAACATGACACATGACAGAAAAAGCGACTTTGTTTTATACTATGTAGTGATAGTGATAAGATCAGCCATATTCCACCAATAGGCATTAGAGGAAGAAATTGTCATATAAAATGTTATCCTACTAATATTATAAAAGTGTAAGTTTGGATGTTTGCGTGTTAATCACGCCGCTACTACTAAATAGATTTTTATGAAATTTTGAATACAGGTAGTTTTAATTTGGAAATTACGCGGGTGAATCCGCGGGGCGCGGCTAGTAAAAAATAAAGACCTACTTCCTCAGTCGTGTCAGTTTATTTTCGAAATATTAGCCCAGGCATTTCCTATGCAACAAATTTAAATATGAAATAACCGACTTAGCTGATAGAGCCAATAAATCGCTCTATTTTTTATTAAGATGTAGCCTTAATCACCTTCATAATTAACAAATTGTTGACTTCAAAGTCAAAATTAAGAAATTTATGTGTCCATAACAACATAAATTCCGCCATTATCGGGCTATTAAGATAATAAACAGAATAATAAGTCAGTTCCAATCAAATGGTAATAAATTATATAGCTATTAAAAATGGGAGCATTCTGAAGACAAGATGTAAGATTTCGCAAGTGAACATTTGTTTTACACGATTTCCAAAGTATAGCTGGTTAATTAAAGTGGAAGTGTGCCGGTGCTGACGTCACAGGCTGCGTTTTGGGGCCGGCTTGAAATAGCAGTAGCTTGAATGGCGTACATATGTGATTAACGTGAGGAAATCTATACCGTGTGATAGGCGAAACTGGAGCGATGAAAACGTAATTTGTTTGAGCAAGACGCATGATAAAAACATTATTTTTGTATTAGCAAGTACTTAAATATATAGTTACACATGCATGCTACAATACTGTACAATGTATAGACATAAAAAATATAGATATTAATAGTATCCAATTTTTTTTAAAAACAATATAAACTATTTAGAAAGGTCCTTTAGCAAACCTTTTTTTACTATTTTACCTTATAATATCCTCAGGGTAGTATCACATTGCCTATGTATTCCTGTTAAATAAAAGTATATAGTTGAGAGAAAAATATAGAAGGTATGAAGATAATGCAATATTTACATAAGGTATATTAAATTATTTTTACATGAATTACAAAAGACACAAACTAGATGGGACCATCTATCTATTTCTCACATTAAATTACATTTCCCTTCTATTTTACAATACAAAGCATTCCTAACATATCTACTGTATATTGAGTTATTACTCCTAGTTTTAATTAAAAACAATATTCTGCAAAGCACATCATAGCCACATGTAAAAACTAAATATCACGTGGTCTGCGACACTGATGTAGGATATGATGAGATTATCGCGTTCAAACTCTTCACCTTTATATTCTTAGTATAGATTTAGCATAGTTCTTAAGTTTGTGGACAAATTAAAAACTAGTCTAAAACAATGCTTGGTCCATAGCCATTATACAATACTAAATGTGAAGTCACGTGGTGTAAACCGATCTCAGGCCCTGATATTGACGCGTGCCTCCTGCGACACTGATGGATGGCCACATGATACACTGCCATTCCTCGAATGAAAATGACAGTTATCATTTACTAGCTGTTCCGCGAAGCTTCGCTCCTATATAATTATGTATAGTATATAGCCTCCTTCAATTCATGGTTTATCTTACAAAAACTTCATTCAAATCGTCCTGATATTATCGCGTTTAAACAAACTCTTCACTTTGATATTCTTGTATAGATTTAGCATTATTTCTTAAGTTTGAGGAAAAATTGAAAACTAGTCTAAAACACGAAACAATAATGTGAAGTCACGTGGCGTAAACCAATCTCAGGCCCTGACATTGACGAGTGCCTTCTACGACACTGATGGATGGCCACATGATACACTGCCATTCCTCGAGTGGAAGTGACAGTTATTATTTATTTAGCGTATTTTTAGACTTGTGGGTTGTAGTTGTTTATCACTTTCGATGGCTGTAAGAATGGTTGGAACTATTTTATTTAGTTATGACCAGTTTCTATAAAAATAAAACGAGTCATTTTACTTATGGACAGTACAAAATCCTTGTAGGTGTAAGTTTAAAGCATAACTATAATAAACGTAGCGTTACAATACTACCAAAACTTGTTTCCGATTGGTTGATTATAACCTCTCGTTAGTGAATAAGATTCTGTTATACCACGACGTTCCGTCGTTTATAGGAACGGGGACTTAAAAAGTTTGAGGTCTCTATTGACGCACTGAGAAGTCTTGTGTGTATTGAATTAGAAATTTAAAATTGTTTAAAATAAATATACCTATTAACGTACTGTAATTTAGAATATCATATTTCTAGCAAGGAGTGCAAGTGGAAGCTACAAATAGTCGTTACAGATGTAAATTAGCCTTACCAACTAAATCTAATTTCCTACAATTTTAATTTCATTATTAGAACTTTATTTATTAACAATCAACGAAACAAATATTCCAAGAAAATAGCTAGGTATATTGTGTTGAACAGACTTTTGGCTAGCTTGCATGAAAATGCATTAGATCTAATAAAGTTTGCATTAAACTAGATTATTTGTATTTAATTAATTATATTGAACAAAAATAGAGAAATTCGTTAGCTTCAGATACGTGTAGAATATCTACCTTTGCACTATTTTCCAATAGACATCGTAAATATATTTTTAATACAGGTGATGTAAATATATGTATAAAAAATAAAAACCTTAAAAAAATAAATTTATACTTATTCAGTCTCCAGTCAACCGTTTTATTTAAATTTACTGATAACAATCATAAAATAAAAAGAAAATATTAATTAAATACGAGTATTTAATTAAAGTTTTACTTAAAATTAAGAAAATATTATGAAAAACTAAATGACACGAATATTCCACGTTATGTATTGTAAATGAAATTATACAGAATATATTGCGTGTGTATTTCATGAGCCTACGTCGTAGAGGGTCTCGTAGCATTTTAGAGCTTTGTAGCGAGGTCATGTTAAAATAAAGTTATTCATTTAATTTTCAATTCGTCAAGGAAATAAATAATTTTATCTTCTTAGTGCAGTGAGACAAAAATTTATTTCTATTAGAAATAAGACGAAAAACTCATAATAAAATTACTTGAGTACCTACCATAAATTGTCGACCATTGAGATTACTAAATATAATATACTTACTTTCTTTTACATTAGTTCTAAATTACGACAAATTATTCCCTTCAGATATATCGCTTATGACTAAGTTTTCTATAAATCTTCTTAACTTGCAATTTCAATCATAAATATTTTTATTTATCACCATTATTTTCTTTTCTTATCACTCTTCTTATTCTTTAATCATTTCTAAAACTAGTTAAACATCTAGTTCTTTAAAATCTCTAGTAACATATCTCAAAAGTAGAAATCATGAACATTTGTTGCAAATAGAAGTACTTTATCACACCATTGTATCTACAATCTAGATAAAAACCCCACAGTGCGGGCTTTCACCTTCCTTCATCTCCCCAGGTCTGTGGACCCGTCGCTGGACGTGGACGTGGTCCTGCTGGACTCCTCAGCAGCCCAGCACAAGCGGGCTGTACGGCCACGGAAAAACCACCCCAAAGTGAAAGCCACTGCTAAAGTTAATGGCGAAAGGTAATTGGACTATTGTACCGCTTTGTAATGTGCTTGTAAGGCTCGCTTTTGTTTGGCAAATTTAATTAATATAAATGTTGATATATCTATTAATGTTCAAATGTATAAAACTTATGTGTTAGAATTCAATTAAGTTATAAACATTTGATTATACTTCTAACATATAAAATTTAATTCCTCGTACGATGATGTTGTGGAACAACCTACCACCTGCGGTATTTCCGAACAAATTCTAAATTGAGGTCTTCAAGAGACGAACCTATATGTCCATCAAAGGCTGGCAAAGCACCTACAACCTTTGTTGTTTAAGATGACCCACTTGCTTCTTTGCCTGACCTGCCATAAAAAAGATATAGATCACTTTCAAAATATAATAATAATTAAAAAGATTTTATTGTATTAATTCGTATTGTATACTAGCTGTTGCGCGCGCATTTGCATAATCTTATATAGCTATGTTAGGTAGTGAAGATACAGCTTTCTAAAGAATATATGAAATCAGTCCAGTAGTTTTTGTGTGAAAACATTACAAGTATTAACCAACCTTAGAATATGTTTCGAAACTTTACGATGATTAAATAGGTTATCTATTGCTTTATTGCTTTAACTGCTATAAAACGTATGCTTTGGTTTCACTTTTACTAGCTTTTAATAAACATTTTATGAGCCTGGCATGATTCTTATCAGTTCACTAAACAAGTACATTAGATGATTATGTAAAACTTGTTTTCTTTCAAACGAGAACTGGGAAAAATAGGGAAATTAAACATTCTTTAATCTACACTAATATTATAAAGAAGAAAACTTTGTTTGTTTGGTTGTAATGAATAGGTTCAAAAACAACTGAACCAATTTTAAAAATTCCTTCACCATTCGAAAGCTACATTATTCATGAGTAACATAGGCTATATTTTATAGGCTATATATATAACATTATACTACGGGGACGAAGTCAGCTAGTTTCAAATACTTTAATTAGTTGATTAAAGATGACATTTGAATACACATTATTTACTACTGGCTGCGCCCCAGAGCTTCGCTCCCATGGGAATATTGTGATGATATATAGCCTATAACCTTCCTCGATAAATGGGCTATCTAATACTAAAATAGTTTTTCGAATCGGACCAGTAATTCCTGAGATTAGCGCGTTCAAACAAACAAACTCTTCAGCTCTATAATATTAGTGTAGATTATTCTACGGGAGCGAAGGCAGATAGTTTCAAATACTTTAATTAGTTGATTAAAGACAACATTTGATTACACATTATTCACTATTAACCTTGTTTATCGATGTTCTTGGCAAAGGAATCAATTGGTCACCAACTAATAAATATAAAGTGATTTCCTTACCCGCCCTCTATATCCACTTGATTGACATGATTGTACACGGTAATGTGTAAAATGTTAATAACCTTGTAGGAATAAATTACTAAGTAGTCTCGGTCCGCGGTTTCACCTGCTTTATTCCTGATACCGTGGGAATTTCGAGAAAAATAGCTTATCACCTAATGCCGCCAATAGCCTACCTGTGTACAAAATTTCATGAAAATATATTCAGTGTTTGCGGATCGATTGACACACACTTTCACCCGTGTATATCTCTCGTTCCCGTGGGATTTGTGGAATAAAAGCTATCTTATGTCCTTATTTGGGCTTTATACAACCTATGTACAAAATTTCATCCAAATCTGTTCATTAGTAGTGGCGTAAAGAAGAGACTGACCAACAGACAATCAAAGTTACTTTCGCATTTATAATATTAGTAAGGAAGTAAGTAAAAAAACATGTCAATAAATGTCTGTATTTCCAAAAATAAAAGACTTCAATTCACTAACATAATTTAATTTTAAGAAAAAATTATAATATTTTTTGTAAATACCTACCTGCGAGATTATAAACTGCTTAGAAATAGGCCGGAAATGTTTGGACAAGAATATTAATGTCATACATCTATACTGTGTCCATTTCAAATAGAACTGTAATTATTTAACTTAGTGTAATATATTATCAAAATATTTTATTAGCAAGCATTAATATAACGAAAGTACTATACAGGGTTAGAACAGTAGAACCTCTTTTGTTTATATTACAAAGAGAATGTATGACGAAACAAGGCTGTATTTAAACTTAGCTGTGTCCCTCAGTTTCACTCGCGTATATTTCCGGGATCAAAGCTATTTATGTTCTTTTTCGGGTTTAGAACATTCTCTGAACAAAATTTTATCCAAATTTGTTCAATGGTTCAGGCGCTAAGAAGAGACGTAGATATAGATTTCATCAAAAAAGTTTAAAATTTTACTTAGTAACCGAATTTGCGTTTGTAAAGTGATAAAGCATAATAAGTTCTGGATATTACGCTTTCATCAATTCTCTTTCCCCACCCTGTATAGATGTTATTTATCTGTATGTCTATACATACAGAGAGACTGCCTCGATGGTCTACTGACTGTTTCAATTCCCGGTTGGGCCAAAAAAAAATGTTATTAGGATTTTTCTGGCAAAGAAATCATAGTAACAGCCCTGAGTCTGGAAGTTGGCAGTGTTGGAACACCCCCGTGCCTCGGAGAGCACGTAAAGCCGTCGGTCCTGCGCCTGAACTCTCTCCGGTCGTGTCGATCTGCCCCATCGGGTTATTAGAGTAAAAGGAAAAGAGAGTGCATTTGTGTTCGCGCGTACACTTGTGCACTATAATATATCCTGCGCAGCTGGCTAGTCTATGTTGAGATTGGCCACCATGGCCGAAATCGGTCAGGGGAGCTATTATTATATTATTACTATTATACACACAGAATCGAAAGCAGCACTTACAAATAATAACAGCAATTAATCTGACAATAGGAGGTAAAATGTTGAAGAGTTGGCCCACTTAATTTGGTTATTAATGGTCGGCCATTAGTCTCAGGATTGCGTAATGTCTAGAAAACAGCGCTTTTAGGTGACCTGGTTGCGATTATAAAATAGAAGCATTTGTTACAATACATTACCACGTGGTGTAAAAGTAATAGTGATTTATGAGAATTTAAAGTGTGAGAGGTAAGTGAGAGGAGATTACTTATTCATTTGTAGAATCAACAGATTAACCATTATCGTACAGATCATAACGTCAACGGTTCTATACTTATGAATAGCTGATCCGCGCGGCTTCGCTCCCGTAGCATAATGTTATATATAATATAGCCTATAAAATATAGTCTATGTTACTCGTGGATAATGTAGTTTACGAATGGTGAAAGAATTTTAAAAATCGGTCCAGAAGTTTTGAGCATTTTCATTAAAAACAAAGAAAGTTTTCCTCTTCTTTATTTATAATATTATCGCAGAAAAACAAAACACTATCAAGGCCTGCGGTGCATAAAAATTGCTAACATCTTAATTTCACCGATACTCCTTACTTATATTGCAAAAATAACTCTGTCTGCGTTTTTATCTCTTCACGCCTGAACTGAAGCGATTTGGATAAAATTTTGTACAGAAATTGATTGAAACTCGAGATAGGACTGTTTTTCCTGGAATTTCCATATCCAATTCACATTATTAATGTCAAAAACTAAAGCAATACATTTCACATGTAAATGAAAAAGCGTCCTTTTTCTAACCACGGCAGTTTTAATTAATCACTTGAAAATATAAATGTATCTAATGTGGCGAATAGATCTGAGAGAAATGATTTCCTTTTGGTGACTGACGTGAAGAGGCATTACTAGAACATGGGAAACGCCTTAATACTAGGTTTTTATGCCACTGACTTTTAACAGTACTCAGAAGTGAAAAAAATTAATGCAAAAGAAAATTCTACTAATATTATAAATGCGAAAGTTTGTGAGGATGTATGTATGTTTGTTTGTTACTCTTTTACACAAAAACTAGTGAACCGATTAGCATGAAACTTAGTATACATATAGGTGAAACCTAGGGGCGCAGCTAGTGTTATAATATGAAAAAAATGGTTTTTAACCCGGTCATATTTTTGTTTGACACATACTTGATGATGAATAACCGATTTAACATAGATGAAGTTGTGTTGATAATTTCATAAAAAAACAATGTCCAAAACAATTAAAGTTAATAGGACTACAATTAAAATGAGAGCTACCAACAGAATTGAAAACTGAAATTAAAGCAAAATACGTAACGACATTTTAATCAATACATATAATAAAATCGTAACAAGTCCGAATTTGTACATTGAATATATTGCGGAAATTTCAATACAGGGCGTTAATATAAGGGATACAGAAGGCAAATCAATATTTTTTTTCTTTCATGTCTGTCTGTCTGTCTGTCTGTCTGTCTGTCTATCTGTCTGTTTCTTTGATCACCTACTCCTCCAAAACTACTGCATGGATTGAGATGAAAATTTACACAATTGTTGATAATATTATGGATTAACATTACTTGAATGAGTTATCCCGGAAAATCAAATCGTTCCCGTGGGATGGAGGCTTACGTTACACGCCGCCTTATCAATTGTTTTAGCAATTACTTCTCAAAAAATTATAAAGTTTAAGTATTCGTTATTATTATTCCTTATAAGACATCACGTATGGGGACGTGGGACGGGGGCGTGGGACGTGGGGCGTGGGGTGTGGGGCCTGGGGCATACGGCATTCAGTCGGCATACGGCATCTGGCGTACGGCATATGATTTACGGCTTACAGCTTACGTCACAGAACACAAATTACGAACAATTACAACATATGGTTGACGGAATACAGAATACAACAAACAACTAAAAGTATATTGTATAATATCAATGCTTTTTACGTAAAAACATAAATATTTTTTTATTGCATTGAACAGGCTGGTTTTTAACCGACATTCCAAAAAACTTGGTGGTTATTGTAAAAAACTTTAGTTTTTTAACAGTACACGATCTCTCCTGTTTTAAACATGTAGAAAAAAAAATTATTTAGTGTTTGTCACATTGCAATTAACATTTTTTACGTAGGTAGTCAAAAAATGGTGTCGTGAATAAGGTTCCTAATTAAATAATAGAATCTGTTGAATAGTGTTATGTCGATTGTGCTCTTAAATGTGTAAAATCTAACTTAGCGAACGGTTGTCAATAGAATATCCATTCGCACAGTTTAATAATATTTCATCATTAATTCTTTAGTCTATTCTTATTGTTTTTATTTCGGGTTATATCTTAAATGATTTTTTGTTTTGTTTTAGGTTCCATTGTTCTATCATTTCTTTATTTCTTTATAAATTGGTAAGGAGGTTGGAATCGGCAAAGATAACACCTACGTACCACATCCTATAGGCAACATATAACAAAACTGTTTTTCGTTAATATTTTGTTTAGATTTTTTAGATAAGCCTCAGATTTTTGTATTGATTTAAGCTTATTTTTTAGATATTTTCTGACTTAGAGACTATAAATAAAAATAAGTTTTTTGTTAATACGTCGTTTAGGTTTTGGAATTTATCTTAGGTTTTTATTTGGTTTTAAGGTTCAATAATTGTTCTATTTTTTTTAGTAAACTTTTAGAGGAATTAATGCCTTTTAGACTATAAATAAAAAGAAGTATTTCGTTCATACATTATTGAGGTTCTGGAAAATATACTTATAGGTTAAGGATGAATTTTAAAATTGTATAAATGAGCGTTAAATTAAATTATATATAATTAATGTCATATTTTTATAACAACTATGTTCATTTTGTAGTCTACGCGAGCGAAGCCGCGGGCAAAAGCTAGTAGACAATAAGTCTAGAATTTTCTTATAAGTTACACACCGCTTATATCCAACATTTAAAAATGATGTTCCAAAAACCCAAATGCAATAAAATCTCAAGAATGTCTCAATAACACGCCTCAATTAAAATAGCAGTCCATTCTAATATGTTCCCAAATTAATAATATTATTGTTTCATTCGTAGAAGTGTCACCGATATATCTGCGCCGGATAAAATTAATCGGCGTCTGTTATGTTCTGAAACGATTCGTTTTCCAGCCGATATATCGCTGTTCTAGTTTTATTTATTGCGTTTTATATAACACTTGTAAGCTGTGTTCTAGTTCTGCCTACGAAACTAACAAATACAAGTGTCGAATATTCGAGTGTTTACCTTTTTCATGAGACCTTTTCAAAACCAAAAAGGACCTTATTGCTGGTTTCTGACGATCCTTTTAAATACTACTTCATACTTAGTATTTGCAAAACTTTTATATTATTTTAGCATTAAAGTTTTTTTGGATAAACAAATCTTTTTTCGTTCCCCGAAACAGGCATACTTTCGTATGACCCTATAAAAAGAGTGGTCTTTTCCTCGCATCTATAATTTCTGCCCATCAAAATATAAAACCAGTTGCCGGTTCATCTCAGTAGACACTGCCTTGCGAATCGGTGGCAAAAAAAATATGTATGTGACGATTCAAAAGAGCTTTCAAAAAAGCCAATTTGGAAAAATAAACGACTTGAATTTGAAAAGGATTTCTTTCTTCTAATATGACAATACCTAGCATCATCTCCATACTTCGGCCTGATGCCAAATATATAAGCCCCAAAAGATTTTGTTGTGAACCATAAAATAAATGTAACACCATTATTTGTCTTCCATAAAATCTAAGTCTATAATTTAAGCGCTATGTTCTAGATATGTTTGTGTTTATAAAAATTATCCGTT
>LQNK01002725.1:0-60325 GCA_001586405.1 Phoebis sennae | reverse complement strand
AGAAATGTTTGTGTATATAAAAATTGTCCGTTTTAGTATCGCATTAAATGTAAATACTCCTTTGATGTTGAAGTGGGACACACATTACAAATGTGATTTCTGGATGGAGGTGTTATCTTGAATCTTCGGGTCAACGCACGGGTAATAATGTACACCTGCTTTGATAAATTGCACGTTTTCCTCGAATATTGGATAATTTATCATTGTTTCCTTAATAGTCGTGAGTTAGGTCAGTTATTTTCAATATTTGTGAATCGCCTCGTTACAATTTTTATTTCAACGATATTCATGACAGTACTAAGGACAAATTTTTTGGAAAATGTGATTTTAATTTTTACATCACATGCGGTTACCTTGACTATCACAAGAATATACGCGATGATGGTTGAAAGTAGTGATAAATATCAAAACAGATCACGACTGCAGATTTTTGTTTCATTAGAGCACGAAAATTAACAATTCATACTGTAGTGATCCAATATGCGTCTACATATTTGTAGGATGCTGTTGAATTGCTGACGTGACAGTTTAGGTCATGTACGCGTATACCTTGCCAGCTCAGTCGTCTCCATGCCATCACCATGTGATGTCGCTTAAAAAAATTGCATTAATTATAAAATTTACTAGTACAAAGAAATTAATATATTAGATCAAGCCTATTAATTACTCCCCGTACCAAACAAATGGCTTCCCCAAAATATAATGTTCAAAACATCTAACCAAAAGCGCCATTGATGCCATCCCAACTGATTGACAAAGAAACCATAAACAAGACAAAAAAGGTATTGATAGGAAAGACAGGCCTCCAATAAAACTAAATATGACGACTGTTAAAGAATAATTTGGACTCGAGTTATGAGTTGAACACCCACACACTGGTGTTCAATTTCAACCGCCCCAGTTCACAGTGACTTCAATTCGTTGTCTTTTTCGTGTCAACGCGCTTCCTAATTCATATTTTGTTGTGCTAATTTAGTTGCGAATCTCTTTGTGATAGAAATAGACGTGTCCATGTGGGAGCGAGGTGTTCTCGTGACATGAGACAATGTTTTATGTGGGGAATTTGTTTTGCTTTGTTTGTTAACATGGGTTTTGTACATTTGGAAATTTACTTTTCTAAAACACGGCACTTTTTCAAAGTTAATGACGATACACAAGCATTTTATGATAAAACTGCTAGACCTATTTTATATTCTGAAAATATTTTGTTTGATATTCGTAGCAAGATTTTTTTAATGTGTTAATAAATTTTAATTTAGGTACGTTGTTAGTACTTATTCTTTTCTAATCTCTATTCGCAGCTCTATGGTATGAATGTTAATTAGTTTAGATCAAATTCATTAAATACTTTAAAATATTTCCAAATTATCATAAACAATAAAATAAAAAAGATATTTCATAATAGTTAGCATATATTTTCCTTAATATTTTCATCGACGGTAGTGGGGTCTATTTTAAGACTCCTGTTTTTGTTTACCTGTTAGAGGTGACATTGTTCACATTAATTTACACCTCACCAGTCATATTTTCTTAATTATGTGTTAAAATATTTTAAAAAATCCAATTTACAATTATACAATCTGCATTATGAAACATTTACTTAATTTATAACATTAGTACACAGTAACTATGTAAACAAAATGTTTTTTGAATATTACACTAAAATATAATCAAAACATTTTATTAGCCACAAGTCTGTGGTTTCTCTTGAAATAAATTTAATTTTAAAGTATATAAAATCACGTATTTTATCATTGTAATGAACGCGGTGCAATCGTAAATGTTAACACATCGCTTGGAAAAATTATTAATCTGGCGCCTTGTATATCGAAAATAGAGATTTGGTGGAGATAAATTATTTTAAGAAACGAAAAATGATAAAAATAAATACAGAATCTAAAGAATCCAACTAACTACTACTAATATAACCAACTTAAAGTAAAGAAATAAAAATGCAACAAAAATTATACCATGTCAACTAGTGTCTAAACGTTATATTCCACCAGAATTGAGAACTGAGAATAAATAATTCTTATTTGTTTTGTAACAAAGTTGAAAATTGGACTAAAGAATCTTGAAAAGAAACCGGAGTTAAAGCTCAGACAAGATCTAGGCTAACTCTAAGAAATAAGTGAATAGAATTTTATATCTGATCCACTTTAAAATTAAAATTGGGACAGAGTTCCTATTGTTTCGTGTATTTTTCCATCTGCTAATGCATGCCATCTGTTTCTTTTGTTGTTTCTCACCTAACCCAAAAATCTAATATTTTGTTTTACGCTAGTATTTAATTTTGAGAGTGGGAGTCGAGCTTCACTTCAGTGCGAATTTCTCCAAGGTGGTACTAGGCATCTAATTAGACCGAGGTTATTTCTTATCGAAAATACAATTCAAATGAATCTGTGTATTATTAATTAAAACCCCTGTAAACTATCTTTTAATTCCCTGTCCTAACACTTTCCCTTCCATAATTATTTTCCCTTATCTCTTAACTCTAACAAGCCTTTATACCCTTCCGATCATACGTCAGTTCATAAGTCGTAGATATAGCTTACTTTAAAGTACCCGACACGCTTTGGTTGTGCAAACTGACTTCAATTTTCCTAAATAACCTTCTAGATGTCATTCTTTTAAACCAATAATTACTGTTATCGAAAAATAAGACGAGGAACCGTAAAATGTTTGTCTTATTAGAAACTAGCTTTCTGCCCGCGGCTTTGCCCGCGTGGACTACAAAATTCTGTACATTGTGGATTTTCGAAGTAGAAGTGGTATGACAATTTTTACGATTTAGAAACGTACGTTTGTAAATATATCTCGTCAATATCTTTAATAAACTTCTATTTTATTCAAAAAGAGCTATCCAATAATTACGATTTAATAACTGTTATTTTTTAAGTCCGAAGTATATCCTAAGTGTCACTGTTCATGCTTGTATAATCCTAATAATTCTCTTATACATTTTTTGCAAAATATTTACATTTTCGATATCCGTCGTATACTCCTAGAATGAAAGAGACTTGTATCTTGGCACGCATTTAACGAATATTTGCTTATGGACGCAAATAATAACTTCTGCATGTTGGTTAGTCTTTGTTGTGATTGGCCGCCACGATCGGAGATTGATCGGTCTGCTTTGGAGATTAAGAGAAGGCTACATTTATTATTAAAAAGTACTGTGAAAACAACGACTAATGATGATAACGCGCATTAATGATGTGTTTTGATGGATACTTTGAACCCTCATATCTTTTTTATTTGTTAACCGATTTGAATGAAACAAACACTAAAACCTCCGGGGGACTTGCCGTAATAAATAACTGAATTTAAATCGGTTAAGCCGTTTCGGAGTTGACTGCGTACAAACGCCCGACAAACAGACAAATATACAAACAGACAAACAGACAAAAATTCTAAAAATCATTGTTTTGAGTTTAGAATCATAAATGAAACACGAAACACTAATTTTTTCTTGAAAATATTAAATGTACAGACACGGCTAGTCTACGATTTTATTATATGTATAGATTAAATGTTTGCTTCAGATGCGCTGGAATTTCATCACGAATCTAACATTTACGTGTATTTTTAATGCGTTTTACGAGGCCGTATTTCGACACTAACCCTGTGCCATGAACTCCAAGTGTGGAAGTGGAGCGGAAGCTAGATCGTGCCACGAGTATATTTATCATTTTCGTTGGATATTTTGTTTATGATAGAACAGATTCTGACGGGGATTCGTCGGAGCTTCAAATTTTTGATGCAAATGTTGTAAACATTGATGTTTTTATATGCAAAATGCAACGAGGAAATGTTAGTATATTTGACATGAACATTATTTATGTTATTCGTTTGGATGAATGTAACTCTGTCATATTCAACACTTAGTCGGATGAAGATATTTTAAAATGTAAATAGATTTTCTGCTTATCATATCACATGGGAGAGTCTTTCAACGGTTGAAAATCAAATGCTATTTTGACGATCAAAAGTAAATACTATGTTCAGAGCTGTACTTGTATTCATCTCTAAATAAAAGTTTGTAGTAATAATTAATCATCTTTTCTTTATTTTTCTCACATGCCTTCCTTTCGTAGTCCATCGACATTCGCCCAATGAATTTGATTGATAATTTTATTATGCACGAGCTTTTTGATAACACATAAACGTGTAATCTTTTCGTTATTCCGTATTGAATTGTGTCATTCTATATTTCGCCATATCCAATTGTATATTATTTTAATATCTTTTTTTTTCTATCTAATGTAACTCTAGTTCTATCAATTTTCATCGGGTATACTTTTAAAACCTTTTCCTTGAATGTTAACGTATTAACTTCTCGTTTACTTCTGTATTGTCCTATATCATCCATTAGTGTTTTAATTATTTTATGCTCTATTGATATTTCTTACATTTCAAAGAAACGTCTCGCTCCATAAACTTGATGGATATTTTTATTATGTCCTTGTTATTGAGTACTTCAAATAGCATTTTAATGACACGTAAACATGTTAATTCCGTCGCAATTTCGCGTCGCACGCTTCGATACCGGAGTTAATTGGCGTGTAGTTCGATGAACTTGTCATAGTTTTGGGCGGATTTTTCCGACTGTTTTTAGGCCAGTATTTTCATTGATGTAAAAGCTTTTATGACTACGTAGATTTGTTTGAAGGATGATTTTTAAACGCGTTTCTTATGAAAACTGTGTTTAACTGGAATGTATTTTAGGGTAAACAAAAAAAACATTTTATCGCATTTAAGACGCTGCTTATATGAGAATGCCTTTGTGAAAGCTCTTTTGAAACGTCACGTACATATTTTATTTATTATTTATCACCGATTCAGAAGGTAGTGTCTACTGAGAAGAAACTACCGGCAAGAAACTCAAGTAGTTGCTCTTTTCAAAATTGTATGATGCCCTGTTTTAAAGCGTGTTTATTCTCCTCTTTATTTTCTTATCCCATTCCTTCCTTTATAGTAAGCAGAACAACTACTAAGAGTATTTCCTAATATTTTGAATGTTGTTAGGTGATATATCCAAATATCATCAAAATATCTACATGCTCCTATATTTTTTGAAATAAAATTATCGCTTTATTATTTTAATAGCCTGATACTTACTATAAAATTTCATGCCCGGATCTTAATTGGGCCCCCAGCCGCTATCATCATGATGAAGATAATGTCAGCATTTCTATACCACGATTTTTTTTGCCGATTTTTGCTATTAGAAATTGCCGCCCTTCTGAATGTACCGCCCAGGGCATTCATGGGCCTTTACTCCCCCTTAATCCGGTATGAGTATTACGACGTTTTTACTATTTATTATTGTCTATAGACTTACAAAAAGCTCGGCCTCCAAACGAACAGCTGTTAAACGCTTTTTCACTATCATAAAAATAATTTAAACAAATGATTTTCCATAATTAACTGTCACAACATTCAATCACGAAACATAGATAACAATAAATACGGGTCAAGGTCAATCTGTAATTAACATGCCATGTTGACGGTTGACAGTAGTGGGTTACGGTTCAGTTTATTTTATCGAAATGTTGACTTGTGATGTTGTAGTTGATAAATTGCGATGTGTACCAATGAATTGTATAGGGCAATTTTTTATGATAGAGCAGGCAAGTGAAGGAAGCGGTTCGCCCGATGTTAAGTGACTGATCGCAGCCCATACCTACAATAATAGCGTCGCTGATGCATTCTCGACTTAAACGGATAAAGAGAGCTTAATAATAGGAAATTGAGGGAGGAATAGAACAGGATGGGAGGGAAATGGGAATATAGGCCTCCGGGTCTCCGCTCATCGTTCGAAACAGTGCAATACTGCTTCACGCCCATTTTCTGTTCTGGGGTGGTAATTTCACCGATGCGAGCTTGGTTCCATCGTGTAATGCTCAGCTCCCACACTTATTGCTTTTGATTTCATATGCTGATAGACTAATATTAGGTGCAATTTATATGCTAAATTTTATTTGTGTTGTTCTCCATACATTTAGTTGGAGGGTAAAATAAAATTCGTGAATATATGATTGAATGAGATGTCATCAGATAGGTCTTTAAAATGAAATTGAGGTATCTTAATATTTTTTTTTTTTTTTGCTAAAATAAATATTTTTTGAGATAATTTTTCTAAAGTCGTAAAAATGTGAGATTTTGGTTAGCTTTAAAGCACCATAACTTAATATCATAAATTTATTACTATTTTTTATCTTTTGTTTATATATCGAATTTCCGCGTTCTATTTTTATTGCATAATGCCTATGTTAGCATTGCCTGTGACGCAACAAAAGTTTAAAAAATGCTCATTGATAGGACCATTAAAAAAAATCATTTGTAGAGTTTTTTTATAATTTTCAATGGAAATAGGTTTGACCAAAATCTCCCAATGTGCGCGCGCCTCTACACAATACAGTACGGAAAACTAGTTGAATAATGAATGTTTAAACTAACTAAATATTACATTTGTATATTATTAATATCTTGTAAGTAGGATACTAAGCTTATAAATAGGTGTTTAAACGTCGAAAGTGCTCTCATACCAGGAAATATCACGTAAGACAGGCACTCATTATGTAGACGTGTCTAGACGGCGCTTATGACCTATCTTCTAAATATTCTATTTGTTGTTATTTTGGTGTTTGCTTCCGTGTTTCAGGGTGTCGTAGCTGTGAGATAATAATAATAATCATTACTGGACATTTAACACAACGCCATCTAGTCCCAAACTAGGCCAAGCTTAGTTCCCTGATGTGGGACCTCCGAATCGGTCCGAAACTGTCGGTCTGCATCAAGTTACATAAAAAAAAACTTTTTTGTAAAAAATACATAGTATAGAAAATCAACACACAGGCTGTAGAAAATAACTCGTGGGAATCAAACCACTAACTAAACCAAAATAGCTGTTAATAATTGATTGGTTCAACGGTTACTGTGTTAGATGTTGCAACCGACAGATCCCTCTGTCTCTTTGTGTGTCTCTTCTTCACGTCTCAACCACTGCACCAAATTGGTCAAAGTTTTGTACAACAATAGTTTAAAACCTGGGAAAATACATGGGATAGTTTCTATCCCGGAATTCCCACGGGAATAGTAATATGTGGAAGTGGACCCGTGTAGAAAAATCATTAATGTAGAAAAATTCAGAAGCAAGAGATTCCAATACGAAATAACATGTAAAATGGAAAATCCGCGTGAGTCACATAAAGGTGAATGATATTTTCACGATTATATTTTCGGATAATGATTCGGCGAACGTTTGCTAATACCCCGTGTGCAAGATTCTTCCAGGTATAAACGATGGAATCTTTATCGAATGTAAAGTGTGTTTTTTCCTCTTAATGTCGTTAATTGGTACTAATTGTTCTGGAATATTGGGTGTTTTTAATGGTTTTGGACGCTAAATGTTAGGTTAATCTTTCAAACATGCCAAGAAAATTTTAACATATCTTGAACATATAGATATTAAAAATAGAAGATCTCTCAATATTGTTACGTGAAAAATGATTTTCCTTAGGTTTATAAAAGAATAATTAAGGGAGTCTCAATCCTAAATGGCGTAAATATTTTAAGATGTAGAGATATTTAATTGTTTTCTAGGACCGGTAATAAAATAGGCGACTAGTGTTCTATAGGCAACAACGAGCCTATCGACTATCTCTAATTAACTAGTGGTTCGCTCCGAGCTAGACCTCGAGTTGTAATGTATATATAAATTACTGTTTTATTATATGTATAGGTCAAGATCTATTATTTGTTACATTCGCAATGACTTTCCCTTTCAAACCCTACTTTTTTGTAACCACCACAATTAATCTAAACTACATGTTTACGAAATTTTATCAAGATTGCACGAACTATATAAAACCAGCTCATATACGTGTACTATTTTCACAAGTTTATTTTATAAATATGCTTTGATAACCATCATCCCTCTATAAAAATGACGACAGTTTCACTAAACCAATGGCCGACTATCGGCTCAGTCGATCGTGGTAAGCCAAAAACTATAAATATGTAAAACACACTGCATAACGTAATTACCATCTGAGAGAGAAAGAAAGAAACATTTATTTCGGCACATACACAATATACAATGACACACACATAATACACACAACTGCTCATAATATTGTATAATTGCAATTTGCACGTATTATATTGTAAAATTTTTCATTCGCCGTTATTATCCTGTCTTCTAAATATCACAGTAGGCAAAGCTCTCTTAAATTTTCGCGTTGTTAATGATAAATCTCCTTTTGTCATCGGTGTAAAATCAATGCTAGATCTAAAGATTTGTCATTTGTAAACAAGTTGGACACCCCTGCTCTAAACGATAGTCATTTCAATTTTCCCCTTGGTTTACGAGATCCTGAATTACCGTCTTTCAAGTCGTTTCATGTTTAATTACTGGACGGTAGGTAATCTGAATTCTAGAGCTAGGCTGAGAGCGTTGACCTCGACTGTGACGTAGATCGACGTGTTTAGATGCGTTTGTCTATTTTCCTAGTGAATAAACCCAAAGATTAATTTGTTTGAAACCATTTATATTGAGAGTAGAAATATGAATATAGTTTTATAATAAACTAGCTAAGCTCCGCGGTTTCACTCACGTCAAGTATATACCCCGCACCCATACGATTTTCGGGCTAAATACCTATATCATTGTTCACCCATATCCTATATCATTCCTGGGGTTTAAAAGAATCTCTGTACAAAATGTCTTCCAAATCGGTCCTGTAATTTCGGAGCCCATTCAATACAAACAAACAAATAAATCTTTCCCCTTTATAAAATATTATACTAATAAGTATAGATTATATTGTTATTTTAGCAGTTTGCAGATCTAGAATAATTTTGCTGAGAAAATTAATGAATAAAATAATGAAAAATGTACTATAACTAAACCAATTAAATTTACGATAAATCGAAATTAATTGATCATAACGAAAGATCAAAATGAAATAACCGCGAGGGTCTTCGAAATAGATTTCATTTGGCAAGGCAAGAAATATCATTATTAGAAAACTAAAATAGAATAATAGACGGTAAAAGGTGTAATTATGCTATCAATCTGAGACGCATTTGAGTCCCTTTGATCTCATTGTAATCTAGAAATACAGATCAAAAATAGGTACAAAAGTCATCGTGGGTGTACGTCATTTTTGATATCTACGCACACACAGATGCGTGTCTGGAACGAGATTCGCGCTTAGACGGTATCGAAGTGACCTGAGAGATATTGTTGATGAACGATGTCAATGTTTGCGTTTGATGTATGTCCTTGTATGGAATTTGACTTATGTACCAATTTTGTATACAGATGTACACAGCACTGCTCTATCATAACCATATTTAGTTAAATGTAACCTACATAGGTGCGTATTGGTCTTAGATGCAAAACTCTTTGATTTGAAAACAAAGAGCTAAAATTTATTTAATGGGATAAATATTCCTAGACATAGAACAATAGCATCGCTGCCAAAACTAAACAAACCTTGTGATATTGAAACGACACAACTGATAATAGCAATAATAATCAAACACGTGAAAGAGGAATAAACGGATAAACAGTTTTTTTTTCTAAGGAAACATAATTCGAAATGATTACGTATATTTTAAAATCATCTACAAAATTTAAATGTACTAGCGACATGCCCCGCACGTAATATATTATGAACGTTATGTACATATAAATCATTCCATATTTAAAAAAAACATATCAAAATCCATTGGCTAGTTTCAAAGGACATGAGATTCCCATTTTGAGGAATAGGAATTTGAATTTGAATTGAATTCAAAAAGTTCTAAGCATTCTCGTACATAGGTACAGACAGTGGGAAGGGACTTTGTTTTATACTAAGTAGTGATACAACTAACCGATTTTTATTCCACATTGTTTCCAGTCCCATAAATAAAAGTTTCTAAGAATATAAGAAGTACAGCAAAGTCGTCGAAATATACTCGTAAATATCAATTTTCAAGTATTTATATCTTCACACTGCAATAGTTACGCAAAAACTGATGTGTTGATTATACACTCGACAAGAGAAACGCTACATCGGGTGCTATTCGTGGATATTAATATTTATTTATATAAACATTTAAGGTTTTTGATCGTAAATTTCTGCAGTTTGAAAACTCTGGTACGACACGAGTTTGAATCAAATATTTAACTCCAAAATGAACGCTTTTATCTTTCAATTATTTAAATATGTTTTCACGTCTTCAATGTGAATTATCATTTTACACAGATATGTGACACCTGACCTCCATTTCATCTTTGAGATTTTACTTGTGGATTTTCGTATATTAATCTACTTCATGTCACATTTTGTATGTAGTCGGTAATTGAGTTTTTGAATGAAATTTTTTTTTGTGATAAATGGAAAGATTATACACAAGTTTTATAGCAAAACTATTTTTTTAATTTTTTTTTTCGCAATAATTCAAAATTTATTTCAAAATGAAAATTAATTTTTGAATTGGGTGCCGAAGACATGCCGACAGCTCCCGAATAAAACCGAGCGCGTGTGACGTCATAATGTTAAATTTCACTCATTGCAGTTGATAGTTGATACAGACATAAAATGGTGTTTTGATTGATCTATTTAATTCTGTTGTCATTGTTCAATATCGAAATTTATTTACAAAATGTCAAATCTGAAAGTTATCGTTCTTGTTTTATACCATTGTGTACGAACACTACAAAAACAACTCCTGTTTTTAAATGTTCCCCGTTGTGAAGATCATTTCGATATTAATACCATTAATTATTGATTTAAGTATATAATCTAAATTAGTAGAATTCAGTTCATAACCTTCAAAATTATAGCATTTAAAAAATTATTGATAATTTTGAGTGCTTAAATAATAAAATCTTGTTTCTTTATCTAATGATCCATCATTAGATAAAGAAACAAGATCAAATTTCGTTTCAGGTTATGTATTTGATAACATTAAAATGTTATAAATTTATGTTATAGTAATTTTTCTGTTGTTATAATAACATTTAAATAATTCATATTATGGTTTCTGTTTTTTTCCTATATTGAAAATTATATTTATTATACAACAATGGGAGGAAAAGCAAATATTAAAATTGATGTAGTGCCAAGTTTGAATGTCAACCTAATCGTAAAAGACAAAGTACTACAACAGTTCTTAGACCAGCTGCGGATAAAAAGAGAAAACAACAAATCATTTATATCATCTTACCTTGATGCCTTGGCACCTGGATCTTCAGCAGAATTAAATCAAACGTCATTTTAAATAACCTCCTCCTTTTTTTGTAAGTCGGTTAAAAAAATGCATATTAATATATCAACATCAGGGATATTATCAAACTTTGCCTTTATAAATCCTTTATCACACATAGTTAATCGGAATTAACTAACAACTTATTTTTTAACAATAAATTGTCAGTATGATTATCTAGTCACCTGTAATAGCCGTAAACGTTGTACTGTTATTATACAGATATAACAATGTGACGTCACAACTACGGCGGCCCATCGTGGCGCGTTTTGTAGTCACGTGACTTTTTTGAAATTTTATCAATTTTTAATCCTCTATAAATAATTGAAAAAAACAATTTTTTAACTTTTTCGCATTCGATATCAATATTAATAATAATAAAGCGTTCAAATACATAAAAATAATCATTAATTTTTTTTTTTCAAATTCCCAATTATTTATTATTTTTGAAAATCCATTACCGAAAATGAGAACATTTGGCTATTTTTGTCATTTTATCAGGATTCAACGTTGTTTTAAGGCAACAAAGACATATAAAGTTTAGTACTTTGCCAGATTCGTATTAACTTACAAATTTAAATCTCGTTTAAGATTTCAAAATAAATTGAAGCCTAATTTGCAGATCATCTTCAGTACTACTACAGCCGTTAACAAATTCAAGTCGTTTATTTTTCAAATTTTCTTTTTAAAACTCATTTGTAACTTCACATAATTTACCATTTTTTTTCTTAATTTACCACCGATTCGACTCACAATTGAGGCCTTTATGATCCGGAAAACATTATTTAAAATTCCCGAAAGCCTCATACTATTTATGTGGGTTCCCGTATTAAAATGTTTCCATATCTTTTCAGATGGCTGGTCCGCGTGGTGGAGGACGTTCAAGACGAGCAGCTGTGCACGAGGGAGGGCTACGTGCCCGCACATGTTTTACGGGAGAAGGAACCCGAGAGAGACATTACGGCCCTCGCAGCGAGGAGACAGTGAGTTCCTCTTCCATGTCTACTGCTAATAGTTACTATAAATGTGGAAGCGTACATTGTGATGATGAATAGTTGTAGACTTTGTTACGACAGAAAATTGTACACCTGGAAAAAACTTTACCAGTTTTAAGCCACTGTTCTGAAACAATTTCGGTGCGTGAGTATCGAGTCAAAATTGTCTCACAGACAGCTAGAAAGTTTAATTAGCCACATTTACACAATTATCCACACTAATACACTAATCATAGTGTGGAGTGGATTTTGCTATAGCACCAACGAAAATACATAAATTGTTGAAAATTTTAGTTTTCTAGCTAATTAATCTTTTTAGCTGTCTATGAGATACAACCTGATGACAAGCAGACGGTACGAGACCTTAAAAATACCCAAATCTATAAATTTCTCTTCATTCCTTAATTCTGTAGAAAATACACTTTACAACCGTGCAAATCCGTAGGATTGCATATTATCACAAGAATAATATAATACACACTACGAGTACATTGTAACTCTGTCTGGACATAGAGAAACATAATTCACTGTAAATGTGACAAATGCTAGTGTTATTACTTGTGTAAGTCGCGCTGAGATTTATGGTTTATTGCTTAATATTTATTCGTACCATATGATTCACTGTGATTTCTAGGCTAAAGAGAATGGGGTTTATGGAGATTTTTTTTAAAGATTGAAAATGTGTCCCATAATTGATTACATTATACCCCTTCAAGCTAATTGTAGTAAACTATAAGGTCAGAATACTATAAATACCAAGCATTCTGACCTCATCAGATACTGGTGAAGCCAGAATGGTAATAAAAAACCTACATTATAATTATTGACACCAAAACAGTGTCACCATTGAGTATTAATTGTAAAAAAGTAAATGCTAGGCTAGATTTGTCGAAAATATTATAAACGACAAAAAAGTATCTTAGCCATTTCTTGTTAATAATTGATCATTTAATTAAGACAATGTTTCAAATATTTCAAAAGAAGTATGATCACTCATGAAAACAATCGGGCTGCTCATAACTAATCATGTTGATAAAACAACAAGAGAAATTATCATCTTAAACTCAAATACACAAATCTTACGATCATATAGCAACCACAAACTTCCTCTCACATTTTTCATGCTGATCAAAAAATACATCTGATTAACGTCTTACCGAAAACATGGACATTTGCGTGCAATAAACGCATTACCCCCTTTCTAAGTTTGTAATTGGCGAAAAAAGAAACGAATGTCGGAAGGCAGCGGAATGAGAACCAGATTGCGACACTTACCGCGATGACATGTTTATGTTGATGTCCTTAATTTGGGAGCCGTGTGCAGATTTCGAAGATCGTGGTCTATTTTCCTTGTTCATACGTTATTTGGTTGAATGTGTGATCTGATTCTAGTTATTGGAAATTGCTCCTTTGAATTAACTTCATCGGTGAATCGAACGTTCTAGAATAATTGTGCTGATTCCAGTAAAGCTTTGAACATATTATCTAAATGTTGGACTAGAAACAATTATATTTTCATAACAATTATACCGTGCTATTTTTAAAATTGACCACGGCTGAATCATCAATTTATTAGGTTATTGTTTTTTTAAACGCGTACTGATTGTTTTCATACTAATCCGATACATATTACCCACATTAAAAACTGAATTTAACAATATTGTATAGTATTTGATTACGACGATTGGGCCAAGCTCGCACCGTTGTAATTACCAACCCCCAACCGGAAGACCGAAGTAACGCACTTGCACTGTGTTTTGTACGGAGGCCTGCATTCGCGTTGTTGGGAGAGGAGTAAAACAGACTACTCCTCTCCCAACTTCCTATTATTAATCCTCTCTGTATCTCCTCCCCTTTCTTCAAACCGGCAGGGCATCTGCGATACTTTGATGTTGTAGATGTTCTGCGCTGCGGTCAGTTACTTAACATTAGGCGCACCGCATACTCCGCTTGCCTGCAATAACGTAAGACGATTAAGATCCAGAATAATAAATATAGGCCACTTTTTATCCCGGACACCGTGGAAATCCGAAGTTTCGCGGGTAAGGCCGCTGGGTGCGGCTAGTTATAATATGAATGCACTCTGCCAATCTAAAGTGCATGTAGATCAGCCGACACTAAATATAGTTAGCATGGATAAGTTTACAGCGAGCACTTAACATTACGACGGAGTTTATATCTTTCACCCACTCGCGTATGATAAATTTTGAAAATATAAAATACGCGTGCGCATTTCAGCGTCGTACGCATAAGACGCGTTGAATTTAAAGGATCGTAATATTCTTTGTAAAGAAAGTCACACAATTCGCTTAACTTGAGACAGAAATTGATAGGATTATGATATATACAGCAGGTTTTCTATAAACCGAATTTTTAAAGTATTCGTAGACTCGAACAACAAAGTAAGTGTGTTAAAAAACAAACGAAAGATTCTTTGTACGAAGAAAGAAAATAAATGTATCACCAAAAATATCACTAATAATACTTATTTTAACATCATACAGATAGAGAAATTAAAAGAAATGACAACTGAAAAAGCTGTCGCTTTTCTTTGAACATTAGATCAGTCCAGTAAAAAGCTATTAAAATAACGACGATACGATCGATAGCAATTGCATCTGTTCCATTACATCTACTCTCCACCTGGCACCATTTTGAAATATTAAATCATATAATTTTACCTCAACCACGTGTAGTCGTAATTTCGGTTTTCACATAACTTTTGTGACATAACACAAGAACACCTGAAGATGTTCATACATTACATTACACGTAGCCAAATAATTTAACAACCGAGACCTATGGCACGTCGGATAGATAAATGCGCAATTGGGAATTGGTAGGATTAAAGATAATACAGGGAATTAAATTGTTGTAGTTGTAAGTATAAGTCTTAACGTTTTAGATTTAGGTGGCAATGTATCAAGTTGTTGTTGATAATAAATTAAATAAAGTAAATTGTATTTATAGAGAATCGCGTTAATATGAAACAGATTGAAAAATGGCTATTGAAAGCAAGTGAAAGAAAATGACTAGTATATTGATTAGTAATAAAACAACATTTATTAACTCCATTTATCACATAGTTAAAGTATAACTATATTCTTTCATAATCTACTACATTCATCTCTGCTTCGGTTTTTCAGTGTCTCGCTGGTATTTGGACTGTACGGGGTTCACGATTTTTATGCACTGTTAAAAAATAACATTTTTTCCACCAGGAATCGAATCAACGAAAAGTCAAATGATGTTTTAACAAGACCCAAATCTTTCCACCACATTGCCCTTTTTTATTTCCGGAACTGCATACGAATTCCGAAAAGCTGCCAAACGCGAATATTTCACGGGTTCACAACTATGCATCAAGTTGTTCATTACTCAGGCCTGTCTCGTTATACGGTCAACGAGTGCCAGAGAATGATGCATCAAGTGCATGGATAAGTTGATTTACAGATGCATTAACGTGACAAATTTGCCGCTAATTACATGCAGGGACCAAGTTTTGTGATGTATGATAGATGGCGGTATTGTTATTGACTAGAACTACAGGGTCATACTCAATGGATTATATCTTCTCACTATCTATACACCGCGGTTTCACCCGCATTTCTTACGACTCTATCTATTCTTATATTCCGATAGTTTCCATGATTAGCGTGCTTAAACAATATTTTTCTTTATAATATTAGTATTGATAGTCCAAAAAATCGAAACATGGGCTTACTAATTCTTGCCTTTTAAGTAACGAAATTAAAAGAACAAATTGATTACAGTGCCGTAGTCCGTGAACTAATAAAAATAGGGATTCATTACAAATTTAAAAAAAAGATTCTTCCAGAACCGTAGTGTTAATCGTACGAAAAAAGACACCTATAAATAATGAGTGACTTGTAACAAAACTCAATAATATTCTTCCAGGGTCGCAGTCCTTGAGCTAATTAAAACATAAAAGAGCTTAATGACCCATTATTGATTTTGAAACAATTAAAAGATTCTTCCAGAACGTAATCGAACGAGAAAAACATCATTTTTTTAATAACTGTTGTAAGCAAACTTGAAAGCAAACTCAAAGGATACTCCTTCCAGGGCCGTAGTCCGCGAGCTGATAGAGACAGAAGAGGAGTTCGGGCGGGACATGCAGCAGGTGGTTAGCCAGTACATGCGGCCGATGGACAAGAACACCACGCCCAAGGTGGTCTTCGATTGCAGGGAGTTCCTCTTCTCCAACTTTAAGCAGATCTGCGAGTTTCATAATACGTGAGTGTTGTTTATTTTTTTTCAAGAAAACGTACGGCTACAAATATACTATAGTTTACATTTTTTGATATATAAAGTATCAATAATAAATCTGGTAGTACAATTGACAAAAGAACTCCAATTATTCAACTGTAGAATTCTTTACACAACATGTTTTCAAGTTTGGACAAAGAAGTATAGAAAATGACAATACCAGCCTTCCTGGACGTAGTCCATAGTCCATTATACCATAGTCTTAAAACGCAACATTATTAAAACAAATTTATCCAAAATAAGAAATTTTGGATAAATTTGTTTTGTTATTTTATATTTCTTTCTTTCTTCTTTCAAAATCTGTTTACAAATTACAAACCGACAAATAAAACATCCAATCATGTTCAAATGCTGATATTTTTTCAGAACACTCCTAGAAGGAATAAAGTACTATGCAGGAGAACCGCGCATGCTTGGCCGCGCGCTTCTGCGGATGGAAAGAGAATTCGACAAACACGTGGCGTACTGTCGAGACGAACCCAAAGCACAGAAGCTGCTGTCTGTACACCCTGTGGTTAAGAAATATTTTCAGGTACGTGTGCACTATTAAATTGGTGTTCAGACTGTTTTTAATCGACACTAATATTATAAGGAGGAAAACTTTGTTTGTTTGTAATGAATAGGCTCAAAAACTACTGGATCTTTAAAAAATCTTTTACCATTCGAAAGATGCATTATTCACGTGTAACATGGCTATATTTTATAGGCTATATATAACACTAGCGACCCGCCCCGGCTTCGCACGGGTGCAATGCTGATAAAAACCTTCCTCATGAGTTACTCTATCTATTAAAAAAAACCGCATCAAAATCCGTTGCGTAGTTTTAAAGATTTGAGCGTTCATAGGGACATACAACATGACACATGACAGAAAAAGCGACTTTGTTTTATACTATGTAGTGATTAGGCTACGGGAGCGAAACCGCGTCGATGAGTTAGTTACAAATGAAACCAGAACCCGAAATGGTTGTTAACAGTACCTTATGGAACTGTATTAATTATTCAATAATATTCTGTGAATGGTCATACATTAATGCTTAAAAACTTTTTAGATATAAGAATGATTACATATGAAAATAACCGTATGAAGCAAGATACAAAGCTTTGCAAAGTTTGATAGGAAATTAAAAGAACAAATAGTATTGAATGGATTGTACTGCAATCTGCTGATTTTGCAGGAAACTATCATTGTAATTAAATTGTTACATTTAATAGATGGCGCTGTTACACATTGAAAGATCTATACAATAGATGGCGCTTTTTCAAAACAAATGATTTTATTAGTTTGGATTACCACTAGATGGCTCTATGGATTCGTAGCAGTGCTAAACAGTAACTTAATTTTGATCACAGTATCATCATATTTAACTTAAGTTCTCATCTAATAAAGGAGCTATATGGAGATCAAGAAAATCTCGCTTTCGTATAAAAATGATCGCAAAAAATTATCTTTCATTAAAATTGTGACATGTCCCTTAATTTGGACAAAAACCTTTACACCTTTGTGGAATCAATAATCCAAATTGACTTATATTTTAAAGCATATATTTGTTTTTTTCTCACTCGAAGTCCATACCTCTCGTAGCCTAGCTCGGCGCCTCGTCGGCACGCCGCCAACGCCTAGAATAGTTTCCGATCCGTCACTCCCTTCATATCGGGGACGCAGTTTTATCACGTTTGCTGCGAAATTATGATTTTTGATTAGCTGTCCGGATAATATAGGACATTTTGTTTTTGACCAACTTTTTAGTATTTCGGCAATGACATTTCATAAGTATCTAAATTTGTTCATAGTTATAGTAATGAAACAAAATACCTTTCATTTCATTGTCCTTTGTTTTAGAATGGAATAAGCAAATGATAGAGTTTGTTTCTCCGAAATGTAAGCAACATAGTTTGCTGCCTATACAATATAATACTTGGTTACGCGTATATTGTTGTCGATTAATAGTTAAGGCTAAAAAAAGGAATAGGTTTTGTGATATGGAACTCTTATTGATGCGTATATTATGAAATAATGAGCTTTCATTTTTTGAAATATTGACACGAGCGTAACTTTAATTTAATGTAAAGTCAACAAACAGTTGACTTTACATAAAAGTTTCCTGAGATAAGCATAAAATCTGTTGGAATTCTATATTTACCATAAAGAAAAAATGTATTGTCATCAACTTACGCTCGTCCGATACAAACAACAACTTTTGACGTAACTAGACTATGCATTAACGCTGTTATTTTCACTTCTTGCTTTTTTTGAAAATTATGACATAGATATTTACGTCCTCATACTATTTAACGTGTAGATGTTCAATAAAATTTACTAAAACACCTACCCACTTACTTATTCCTTTAGCGCAGGACCCAAAGTGAGTCTTGGCCTCCGACACAAGAGCACTGCATTCCTTCTCTTTGTCGGTTTCGTTATAATAATTTTTTCCATGTGATGGTTGTTAATCCTCCGCATAACTTCCTAAATGCTGCAGGACCCATTTTTGGCCAGCGAGTAGGTCGGTGATATAGCAACGCTACACCACTGACTGTTCTCCCATCCACCACCCGGGGAGAAGCCCCCCTAAGCCGTGATTGCGCTTAAAAAGAGATAGCAACTTAAAGTGAAAATGAAAAACACAATTTCTGAGTCTGGCCTCATAGTTTCTGTCACGTCAATCAATCTTTCTCCATCCGCGTTCTTCCACTGACATTTGCTATTGAGTTATTTCATGACACTACTTCGCTTCGCTGAAAATCCACTCACTGGTCAAAATAAACATTTTCGTAGATAGTGCATCTATCATATTATTAGCTTATTTTACTTAAAAATCAATTTATAATTGCATCAAAAGTCGTCTATTTTCTTGGAACCAAATAAATATAAAAAGTAGCGTACAGAAATAATACTGAAAATGAGAATGAGAATAAAAATGGAAATTACTTTATATTGGATATTTTATTCGGAGCGATTTTGTATTGTCAAAATAGGTTTTAAATGTCGTTCCATGCTTTCTTAATATCTATCTATATGCAAAGTTTAGATTTAGTTCAGTACTTTTGGCGTGATTGAAATTGAAACATCGAAACTTTTACATTTATAATTTTAAAAATAAGACAAGTAATATAAATAGGATAATCTATGTGAAGACCCTCAAACTAACTTTCAAATTGATTTGTACAAAAAACACTTCACTACGAAGATGGTGTTCGAAACCGAACTAATTTGTAATTAAAAAATTGATATAGTGTAGAAAATATACAACTGTGGACTAGTGAAGTGTTTTTTGTACAAATCAATCAAGATGCAGTTCAATCAAGAGGTAACAATACAAAATTTAAATTAACTTTCATATATCAAAAAGGGATTAGACGCGAAAGAATAGATTGGTAAAATGAGCGTTGACTTTGAGCGTGTTTACATACTTTCGGATGCGTTCCCGCCAGATCTGATAATCGTGATGCAACATTGCAGAAAATAGCGGCGGCAAATAAAGATATTTTGTACATCTGATTTAAATAATACATAGCTTGAGGATTATTTTTAGATCAATAAACTGTAAAGAAAAGCAACTCTTCGTTATTACTACTAGCAATATCGGACAATGTGTTCTAGAGAAGGGATCGAAATATGAACTCACAGACTTACGCCTAGTGTGATTAAAAAGTAAAACGACTCGTTTTGTTTTTATAAATATTGAAAAACGTCATTTCGTTTCGTTAATGTAACTACCAACATTTGGTTACCAATGTTTGGGAGAGTTACCTGTAACTCCCCGTAAGTGATACTATGACGTTCAGTCGTATAAAGAAACCGCTTGTTTAAAAGTTCTTTCAATCCCAGCTTTTAGCAGTACCACGTGATCTCGTAAGCTCAAAAACACGAAAGAGACTAACTAGAAAATTCTATAAATTCCTGTATAATCGTACATTCCACGCGTTCTGAATGACTCGTCTATTTGCGCGTCACCGAATATTATAGTCCTACGCAACGCTGTCTCTCCACCTGAGTCAAACCCAGAAATAAATTTAACAAATATACTTTTCTAACATTAAAATCTGTTTATAACATTGTTATTACTTCACGTGTACTTTGTATGCCTAGAGTATTGTTGAAGTCTCGATACGTTCAACCGTTAACACTAAATACATTTGGGTAATATTAAAATATAATATGGTACTTCTAAACCTTCCATTATCAAGTATCGAGTATTTTAGGATGGATTCAATAGAAGTGAATCAATAGTTTCTTTTAAGAATAATCGACCTATATATGATAAGCGCAGTGAAAAACAAGTGTACATTTATGATTAATGTATCTGAGAGATTTCTGATATTTTTGAATTCATTTTAACCAGCCTACAAACTACGCGAAGTAACCTGCTGTTGCAATACCTTAACTCGGAATATTATGAAAACTGTTTCCATAATACTTCTATTATTTTAAATAAAAATTAATCTTTAAATAATGACATTGTTAACTACATCATTAAGGCTTTTTTTATTTTAACACAACTCGACTATTAAAAATTACTACTTATTCTATCTTCTAGTGTTCTAGTTCTGATTGATCCAAATCTAGTTCATAGTTCAAGAAACATGACTAGACATGAATGATAATATTTGACTCTTAAAAATGTCGGAATCCTGAAGGGAAATTCTTAAAGGTTCTACCACAATCTTCAGCGCTAATACGTTTCCCAACCAAATGTCATTGTCAACTTCAGCAACGACGGCGACCTGTCAAGGATGCCCCAAGGTTTGTTTGGCGACCTTGCGGCCCACAACGTCATCAGAGAAATTTATCCCCATCTAAGTTTAGCCGTGGATTGGGCAAGGCATGGTGCCGATCAGTCGCCTGGATGCCGCGGCCGCGAACAGAGCACGCCTCTGCTTGATCGACCTCCGACCACTCTTTGGAGTGAAGTGTGTGACTGTGATTGTGTTGTCAAACCTGTGCCACCCGCCCCCTCACTCAGGTACGAGCTAGGACATGCCGAGTTTGATTGACGCGTAAAAATAGCTGGGCGGTTGCGAAATCATCATTTTTCCCGACATTCGCGTCGAACGGTGTAGTGTTTCAGCGTCCGGTTATTTTCAGGCGCTGCGTGGGATGCTCGTTGTCTATTGGATGCGGCGTCTATTCGCAATCAGGTCCCTAAGGCCGTGTAGTCTGTGATGACCTTGACCTAATTGTTGCGAGAGTTTAAGGGCTGTTAGTGTGAAATATACTAATCACTCTACCTTCACAATAGCAGACACTATAAAAAGTAAAATGTTTATTATTGAAGTTCTTCTTCACTTTACTGATTGTTTCAACCTTCAGATAAAACGGCCTTTCTACACTGACCTTCACAATATCTATATTCATAGTTTTTATGTAAAAATACCCTACATAAAATTATATTCACAGATTAAAATTATGACATGTCAATAGAAATAATAAAAAAAAATATGTTTTTAATAATTTTACTTGTCTTTCTTTAAAGATTAATTAAATGTTTATGACAGCTTATTATGAGCAATGATCTGTTCAAATGACAGTTCCCGCATATAGGTCCGCCATGTTTTTTTAAGTTGTTATGATAAAAAATACAATAGAGTGATAAATACAGGAATTTATCAAAATGTTTAAAAGATGATATCCACAAATTGAATAAATAAAATATAACTATACAAGGTTATAAAGTACAAAAAAATGGAGTTTTATTAAATTAATCCCTAATTTAGTGTTGGAGTATGAAAGTAATTTTGATTGAGTCACGTGAAACATTAAGATTGTATTCCTATTCATAAATAAAAAAAAATCAAGATTCTCGAATAGGTACATAGATCATCAAATACTATCGTAAATATATCATGACCTATGAGCAAAATAAACATTAGATATTAAAAAAATCTAGTTATTCATTTTATATTTTACTATAAATTAAATCAAGACATTGTTGGACACTATCCTTTGCAATCTTCAATACACCCTGAACTTGTTATATCGCATTAAACTTAACCACGACTATTTCCTTAGATTAACTTGCATCAATAACGTGAAGATTATACTATATGTTCTACAATAACATCTTCTCGAAAAAGATAACCGCTACGTGTCATTAAAATATTTTGGTTTTCAAGTTCACTAATGTTTAAACTATGTAATTTTTGCTTAGTTCTCGTGTAAACTTTGGAAAATGTAACGAATTTATTAATGTCAGCTTGTATTGGATAGACTATAGAAAGTTTTCAAAGAACTTTTGAAAATGTACAGATTATTGATAAACTTTTTACTCATAGCATTGATTAACGAATGTGTTTTGCCAGTTTTCCGTAATGCTGTTCAAATTCAATTCAAACTGACATCATCGAGAGAATTGTAATGCATAAATATTTTTATTCCTCCCAATGAGATAGTGTCTGTCTATTTGAGTCTCTTACACACAACTTTTTTTTGTTTTCTTTTGTTTCCAAACTTTAAATTATCTAGAACTAGCTATGCCCATTTTTCATTCGCGTATATTTTCCATTCTCATTGTATTTCTGGAATAATAATACTACCTATATCCTTTCTCGGGTTTTTAAACAATATCTGTACAAAATTTCATCCAAATCGATTTAGAGGTTCAGGCGTGAAAATAAGATAGACAGTCAGACAAAGGGAGTTACTTTCTTGTTTATAATGTTAGAAAGGCAGTAAGGATAATAAGGTTTATGCTAGCTGGTAGTATTGAAATAAACAACAGAGTTTGTTCAGTGGATTCATACAGGTGGGATTTTGTAATGCGACTTAATACTTTAGATGGATTTTACCCAAAATAAAACGTTCCTACCTTTAATGTTAAAAGGAAAAAGAAAGCTGCATTCAAAGATTTTCATAAATTCCCTAGTTTAACGTTTCTTGTAAATAATTCTAGTTTTATTGTTTTCTTTTTATTTCATTTATCAAGGTTGGTAGAGAAATTTTTAACTTATAAATTTATAATTAACCATAATCATCAACTTGGAGGGGGTTATTTTAAAAATTTTAGTAGATTCCTATTTGGGGTTTAACAAATTTTTGTCAGTACTCTTTCTTTTAAAAATAAAAGAATTTTTAGCTTTAATAAAATGTTTTATCTACAAAAATGCGAGTACTTTCCCTCCATCTTGTAAACAACCTAATCTTTTCCTAATGACTTGTACAGATATTACTCTGAAAACGAAGACTATCAGAATCAGCTTCACTATTTTCATCTAAGTTAATGTCAACATGAATTAGTAGCGTTTCCGTTCCACCATATCTAAATATCAGAAGTTGGCGTCAACTCGTAATATGTCAAGGTGTGCTAATTTTAACCGACCGACTTCACTGGCAATTCTCCTATATTTATGACTGTTTTACTGTCGCTTACACGTAATTTGGCCGTTTATTGGTAGTGCAGTTATGTAAGTCCTGGATATTAATGTGGCGTAGCACGTGCCTTTATTGCTTGAAGTCCGGTAGCTATTCGAAAAGACGTATCTGTAAGGATTCCTAGAAATTGTCTGACCTTGATAACATTCTCTGAAGGGATTGAAAACCAATAATTCATATTATTTTCAAAGGCCTTATTCCTACGAGCACTTAGGGCAGATATGGTCTAAAATTTAAACGTTTAAAACGTTTTTACATTGATTACATTTAAAATGTTATTTATATTTATATGACGTGTTTACTCATTAGTAATCGTAATATACAATACTTTACGTCTGTGAAATGAGAGAAAATCTAGAGATACCGCAATAAACTTTGTAAACAACATCATTCACTGCAATTTGTAAGACTTTAATCATATCTATTTAGTAGGTAATCTGTGCTTTAACGTACAACAATAACTTAAAGTCACATTCGTGCAGAATGATAGTTAATTTATGAAAAGGCGTTATCAAGATTATTAGAAGACAATAACCCATGATCTGAAACGGTAGTGAAAGTTGAACGATCAGCGTTGTTTGTCACGATACACTTGGCAAATAACCAAACAATTACAACGACACGCGGTTCGTAGAACCATTGGAATTGCACAGACCTGTATAATTTGGTTCACTATTAACTATTCTTTTAAATCGTGTAACCATCTTTTAAAATACCATGTACAATTGTTTTAATTGCTTTCGAATGTAGCACCAGATTCTCTTTTGTGTTATAGGGTTAGTCAGGCTGTCTTTATTTCCATAATATAAAGTTGTTTATATTTATCATCTTGTTAATTTATTTTTTTTCTCTGATTGTCACTTTCGAGTAATTTTACACTTATTAATTTTGTTTATATCGAGTAAATGAACTGGATTTATTATTTACAGGACATAGCTAGAAAAGTTGGAGACGACAAAGGCCTTTCCGAGCACCTCAAACTTCCTATACAACGAATTAATGACTATCAACTCCTTCTTAAGGTAAATATTATTCAAATTATTTAACTCATGTATCCATAAGTGTTATAAATGTGCCCACAAAAAGTATTTTTGTCTTTCTTTTTCATAATCTACTTTTGTCATTTCTTCATTCTTCAAATCTCTCCTAGCCAAAAAGAAATTAATATAAAGCTGTTATTTTTTATTAAATTAGTTTCATTTCATTGCTGAGTGGCCACCTCATTTGGCTCTGTACTATTGCACAGTCGTGACTCGTCATTTCTGTATTAGATTTAAGTTACATTTAAAATTTAATTTGTCCTACTGTGTATTTGTGCAGAGGTAAATAAATTATTTTTGTCTTTGTCTTGTCTTTTGTCATTTCTAATTTGTTGCACTCTATTTATTGCTTTTATAAATTTTATGGTTAAAATAAAGATAATTATATCTATTATTTGGAAAAGATATTCTTTAAAATTTTGGGACATATTCAAACATAGTTGTTCAACTATAGAAGCATCTAGAATGTATTTAAATTGTATACTAAGCCCCAATTTAAAGATATAACTGAGCTAAGCAGCCATAATTCAGCAAATTCTAAAATTAACCCTCTCCAACGTACACAGCTGACGTCACTGACGTTTTCATTGCAAAAACAAATACGATTTGGTGTAAGAAACACTGTTTACGATTACATTATTTTACTGCTAACCCGTTATTTGATGATGATTACATACATCCGATCTGTTTTATTTTCGTTCCATTTTTTTTACATAACATTATCTTATTTATTTCCATTTCAATTTGGACTATTCGACAAGTACAGATAGCATGCCAATATTTAAACAAAAATTGCATAGATCATATCGTGGTACAAAAAATATTCCTTAGTCTATATCACCATAGTTATATTTATTTTTTTTAGTTATATTTAATTTTTTTTAACTATGTGAGGTTCAACCTCACTTACTACTGTTATCTCCTTTTTCCTTACAATGTTGTGTACATCTATAATAGGGTCTAACATAAGAATATTGTTTCTTTTGTATTTATTGTCTAAGCAATGTTTTATGTGTGATCTGTTGATGTACCCTAAATAAATAAATAAATAAATAAAAGTACAACAATACTCCATATATTAAGATGTATAATACGATGGCAACTTTATTGTATTGTATAAATGTCGTGAAATAAGCTCTAGAAGAAAAAAGTAGATTCAATTATATGTTTATACTTTTATACACTTGCCTTTTTTAGAAGAGCGAAAAAATTAATAACAGACTGACAATGTCGTCTCTTATTCTAAACAATGCATCTAACCAGCGATTCTCTTTCCAGGAATTAGTCAAATACTCGAAACGTCTCGGTGACGATTGTACGGACTTACAAAAGGCCTTGGAACTATTTCTCGGCGTCCCGAACAGAGCTACGAACAATTTGTTCATCGCAAGTATCGAAGGCTACCGCGGTAATATCTACAAGCTTGGGAGGCTCCTTACCCACGATTGGTTCACAGTTGAGATAGAAGGGAGGTCGAAGGAGCGGTATCTGTTCCTTTTTAAAGCGAGGATCCTCATTTGTAAGATCAAGAGAGTTGCAGACGATCGGTCTGTTTTTGTTCTTCAACATATCGTGAAGGTATGTATTTGCTAAGTAATGCATTTTATATCTTGTTATTGTTTTTCCAAGTTATTATATACATACATTTTTTTGTTTATTTATTACTTTCTTAAACGGTCGATATCCTATTCATTTAATCCTGAAGTATACAAAATGGATAATCCTGATGTATTTTGCAGCTTCCAGATTTGGAAATCAAAGATCACCCCGACTCGCTAAAGTTTGAACTTCATGAAAAGAACTCACCATTGGTAATCACTCTCACAGCTCACAAGGAATCAGTTAAAACAAGTTGGCTCCGTGAAATCAGACAATACGCGAGTGATCTTGGTAAGGTTCTTTTACTTATATCTTTAACTAAAATCATTAAACTTTATACAAAATGTTCATTAAAAGATGACATGAAAAGAAAAATTGTAGGTAAATTTTAAACAAAGATTTAAATAAATTTTCTATAAATTAAGGTAAGGACACTATTATAGAAGTAACGAAAATAAATAACATTTACAAATCATTTTGCAGTTGCATTAGCAGAACACGCTGCAGACGATCTTCAAGTACTCCCCCCGGAAGAGATATATTCTGAGCCTCAGGAAGAATCCAAGAAAAGAGAGTACTCAGAGGACGAAGAAGAAGATCAAACAGAGAAAAAACCACGAACCGAGGAAGCTGAAGTTGAAGAATCACAGCAAGAGGAATCAAAATCAGTGACCACTAAACGAAAAGCTTCCATTGAAAGTGAAGTCGCTCAGAAGATCTCTAAATCAGAGAACACTGAAGTTGCATCCATCAGTGAAATACAAGAGACTGTCAGTACTCAAGAAAACGTCACAGCCGATTTAGAAGCTAAATCGATTGTGACACAAACAAGTACCACAGTTAGTGAGAGTCAATCGATCACATCACAGATTGAAGCCGGTCAAGCCGTCCAGGCCACTGAAGAAAACATCGAAGTTGGAATACACGAAGTTTCTGTTTCCAAACAAGTTTCAACAAAACAGTCCGTCCAAGTACATTGCACCGAAGTATCTTCTCAAGGATCTGCAGAAGAAGTAGTAGAAACTACATATAAAACACATGTCTGTGAAGATAATATAGAAATACAGCAAAATAATTTAGTGACTGAATCACAACAGTCAAGTAAAGAAGTAGAGGTTTCTATAGAACAATCACAACAACAAGAAAAGGTTGTTGTGTCTGAGAGTAATACTACCCAAGAATCTTCTCAAAGTGTTGTTGAAGAAGTAGCTGAGACTACTTCTAAAACTCAAAGTAGTGAAGTCAAGGTTGAAGTAAAACAAGATACCTTAGTAACTGAATCACAACAGTCTATCGAAGAAGTTCAAAGTGTTGAACAAACCGAACAAAAAGAAGAATCAATTTCTATAAATAGACAAACTTCTCAGGTGTCCGCTGAGACAACTGAAAGTATTAAGGAAGAAATAAAAGAAACTCTAGAAGTCCGTAGTTCTTCTTCAAATCAGACTAAAAATTCTGATACAGTTGAGTCTACTGTTGTTGAACAAACATCTGTAGCTGCTGAACAGAATATACACCTATCGTCCAAAGAAGAAAAACAATCGGAAGTAACTTCCAGCAGTAAAGATAAAACATCAGACCAAGTAGAAGTAAAACGAGCTTCTAAAACTAAACGCAACTCAAAGAAAAAAACTGAGGCTAAAGTCGAAGAATTACAATCAGTAGAAAATACTGAAGCTTCAAGTTCATCGCAAGTTGTCGAAAGTGTATCTGAGCAAGTACTTAAAAAGGAAGTAACCGCGGAGGTTGTTAATGTTAAAACAGCCGAAACATCAATCCAAGAAACTAAAACAGACTTGAAAGAAAGTACACAAAATACCTCCACCGTAAATAATAAAGATAAAGAGCTTACCGTACAGAAAGAAACTGTAGCACAACTTGAAACAAAACAGACTGTACAAGAAACAAACGTAGAATCTAAGAAATTAAAAGAAAACGTTTTAGAAGAAAGTCAAACTGTTAATCAAGAAGAAAGCGTTGAAGGAGACATGTCGAGATATAGCCGCACTTCGCGGCTTTCTGGAGGTAAGACCACATAACTTTTTTCTAAAAAACTTTCCCAATCAATAACCAATAAATTTTTGCTTTGTAAAAGAATATACGGAAACTATCCTCACTAGTGTCGATATTGTTATTAAATAAATTGGGTATAAAAAATAGAATATTGTTAATTGTCTCATGACCAAACTTATGTATAGTATTTATAATATAACATACTTTTTCTTTATTCAGAGTACTCCAGTAGTACTCGAAAATCATCAACGGGAGGTCGCTACGAGTCATCTGTCGACGGCGCCGCTATTTCCTCCTACTCATCTCGTCGTGAAAGTGGCTCTCGCATAGAAAGCAGCCGCTACGATATCGGCGGTATCGAAGGCTCTGCAGCCTCGAAGTACGAATCCAAGTACTCAGCCTCCAGCGCTGTCGAGGGTGGATCTAAGTACGGCGTAGAATCGAGTTACGAAAGTAGGAGCTCGATCAAAGACGGCTCTAAATATGGAGTTGAATCAAACTATGAGAGTAGGAGCTCCATTAAGGACCGTTCTAAGTATGGACTAGAGTCAGGATATGAAAGAAGCAACTCGATTAAAGACGGCTCGGACTACGGCGTCGAGTCAAGCTATGAAAGCAGACGGTCCATAAAAGGTGGCTCTAAGTATGATTCTGAGTTTGATAGCAGGAGCTCAGTGAAAGGTGGTTCTAAGTATGCCGTTGAGTCTAAATATGAAAGAAGCAATTCTATTAAAGATTCGAAGTACTCGATTGAAGCTTCCGAAGATTCTGAAAGCAAAATCAATAACATCGCAGCCAAGTACGGGCTTAACAATAACATTGAGAGTAACGTGGAAAGTAAATCCATTAAGCAAAGTGTCGAAGCCAGTTATGAAGTAGACTTGGATGCTCCAAGCAAAATCGACAGTATTGCTTCCAAATACGGTCGTAATTCGATCACTAATAGCTCCAGTGTCGAGGCTCGCTCTACAAGATTGAACATTGAAATTGATGGAAATAACGTTGAATCTGAAGCCTTATCTGAGTCTAAGTACTCTAAGAGAAGTTCTAAGAATGGAGAATCGGTGTACGAAAGCGAATACTCTAAAAAAGCGTTATCAAACGGATCGGTAACTAACGAATATGAATCTCAAAGATCGATTTCCAAATCCGAATCGTTTGATGGCAAGCCTGTTTTCTCCAAGACTTTAGAAGGGCAGAACATCGAGCGTAAGTATACCGTCACTATACATAATAGACACACCTAGTGCTTGTATATACGCTTGTAGAATTAACACACACAACACATTGTGCTAACGCTTTATGTCCTAACGTCGTACGTTGGAAGTACGAAAAGCTATATTTAAATTCACAGCCGGGGAGAATGCGTTGTTCGAATGCAAGATAAGTTCTTCTGAAGAGGTCAAAGTGACGTGGTTGAAGGATAACAAGCCGTTGACGGATCGTTTGATGGATCGCGTGAACATTGTGAAGACCGGGGATGTTCATAGACTAGAAGTGATGCATTGTAGAGAGGACGACTCTGGCTTGTACACGGCGAGGGCTGAAAACGTGAAAGGCAATGCCCATTGCACGGCGCAATTGATTGTACATGAGCGTGAGTAGATACTTCTTAGTTTTGGGGCCAATCATTCTGAACTTAAACTTTTAGAAGAATTATTAAAAATACTTTGTTTTGGTTTGGTTTGAGTTATTTACAGACCCAAAATGTAGCTAATCTTAGTGAAGTTTTAATTTTTAGTTCAGAACAATTAGTCCTTTTAACATTAGTAATAGGCAAAACAAAATATATGCAGCATATTTGCAATTAAAATATAGCTAGCATGGCCACTGCAATCATCGATAAAAACATTGTAAAAGCGCATAACAAGTAGACACTCTATTATCTTGATAATTTTCCCGTTTGCGACTTAAGTAGAAATATCGCATGAATGTTGTGTCGTCCGGTTGTAGTGTTTTTACACTTTTGGTGACAATTTTGGACACCCTATGTAACAGTCCAGCTCATAATAAAATTATAGTTACGGTCTATTATATTTTTGTAAGAATTCAGCAAAAACCATTAAAATGATGGTGAGATTTGGGTAAGATATTTAGGTTATTTGTGTCAAAAAAAATTATCATACTTTTCTGAAAATTAACTGTTTTATTTAATTATGTTTATTATGCATAGTGACACCAGAGGAAAGGAAGGCAAAGAATGCGTTAAATGCACCTTATTTCTTGGTCGCTCTGAAAGATACTGAGATATTGTTGAATACGTACCTGCGCTTTATGGTCAAAGTGAAGGGGAACCCCAATCCTGAAGTGAAATTGTAAGTGGTTTTTTTATAAATTATGGGAATAATATACTACTGTGATATAAACTAACAATGGAATAAAGCTTCATCATACCATATAGTTATCGCTTGATTCCATAATATATTTCAACAAATTAAATAACATAATAATAATTATCTCAAAAGGGCTTCCAAAGAGCCAATACGGAAATGATTTAACCAAAAAACTTATCTATTATTGTAAATTTTCTCAAATTTTCATAAAATTGAGTAAAAAATCCTAAGCTTAACATAAAACATTTTCTAGCTACCGTGATGGGAAAGAAATAATAACAAGCGAGGAAAGCGACCGCGTATCTATCGTTCGCACTCGCGCAGAAAAGGGCTGCTACGAGCTCGTGATCGCCGATGTGAACGCGGCTGATGCCGGCACATACTCCTGTAAAGCTAAGAACATGTATGGGGAAGTGGAGTCTGAGGCTACTGTTACTGTTGTTGGTAAGGATGGTTTGATTGATGAAGTAGTATGTCTTAATAAGAAAAATAGTAAATGTAAAGTAATAGATTTAATGAGAATTGGTATTTTTCGCCCTATATACAAAGAAAACGTTGTAAAAAAGTAAACTCACATTTTAACGCTGAAATATTTGTAAGTGTTAAGCGTGATTGAAACAAATAAAATTCGAGTTTTATAACAATGTCACGTCGATTAGTTGTGACAATGAAAACATTTAAGGAATAATGAATTGCTTCCAAAAATATCTGACCTAACCCTTGTCACGTTTAAACTAGGACATCGTAAAAATACTTTTATTAGATCAAAACTTATCGCGATCTTGATATTTGAGTTATTTTCAAGCAAATTAACGACAAAGATATGCCACACATTTTAGTTAAAACGCTTGGATTGTGTCCAATGTTTGTTTATGAATTAGTTGCTCTTTAAAAATAGTCCGTCTCTAAATATTATATCGTCTTTGGATTTCAATGTTACGTTTTCATATTCGGAATTATATAACAATGCAATTCCTTAGATAACAGAATAAAACGCGGTTTAATGCCCTCAATTGTTAACTGAATTTGTTTACTCTATTTTAATTTTGGCAAAGAGTTCGATCAAAGATCAGTTTGTCGCGACGTCTCTGACCGTAAGACTGTTATTTGCTCGCGCTAAAACTTATTTAAAAGTGCTTTATTTAAACAATAATGATAAGTGTCTATTGAGGAATCTAGTAAATAGTAAAATTAGTTTGGAATCGTTAAAAATGAATCACATATCACCAGATGACAAGAATATTTTCGGGGAGCTTTTGCCTGGTGGTGAAGGTTTGCTGGCGAAAGGCGAGAAGCCTGTGTTTGCGTGGAAGCGCGATGGCCTTGAATTTGACCCTGAGGAGAGGTTCAAGGTCCTCCTGGGTGACGATGAGGATTCCTTGGCCCTGGTGTTCCAGCACGTCAAGCCTGAAGACGCTGGATTGTACACATGTGTGGCAAAAACCAGCACTGGAAATATTTCCTGTTCTGCTGAACTCACTGTACAAGGTATGTTGAGTTCTAGTATTTTTAACCTTGTGTCTTTCATTTGATTTTAATTAATAGTTCCGAAGACAGTGACGACCAAATTGGAGCAGTGTAAATGGCAATGGTCTATTGCGAAGGGTGTGGGTTCGATCCCCACGAGTAGAAAATTATGATGTGATGAACATTTTAATTTTCTACTGTCTGGGTGTTTATCTCTCTATATTATGTATGTATTTACAAAAAAAAATGTTTTATGTCTATCAGTTATCTAGATTCCATAGTGCAAGCTTTCCTTAGTTTGGGATTAGATGGCGTAGTGTTAAATGTCCCCGAATATTTACTTATTTATAGTATGTCCTTGAAAAAGTTTTGTGCACATTTATAATTTTCAAATTTGGTTGATATTTTATTCCTTACCTTTATCAAATAATTCAAGATCCTTTAAAACAGTTATTACACTTACTTTGAATTCAGCATGCACGCTCGATTTATTCGTTACAAGCGATCTAAATTCTACAATAATAGTTCGGCTGTTGGCAACCGCGCCGCCTCACTAATCCGTCCTAGGCCTTGTTTACTCTATTGGCATCTAATGAATCTAGTTATGGTTTACAATGTGTTTTATGTTGCATATTTTTCATTATTCAATGGCGCCGAATTAATATTAAATTTATCTTCATCAATGAAGTTGTTAAGCTTAATATTTTTATAATTATTCACTTAAATCTTCTTGCATTTGTGACCAAGTCATTGATAGGTTCAATTTCATTAATTCTAGTAGCGTCTTACAGTAGATAATTTCATTTAAAACCATCGCAAAATACGTATTTGTGCCATGAAATAGCAGAAAAACATTGGCAGCCACAAGAAGTGCTGACAGCAGTTAAAATGGAAAATTATAATTAAAAAGCAGAGTATATGTCAATAGCCATTTCATAACGTCTCTTTAAACAATAACTTAGAATTATTTACGTCGAAAGAATATAATTACATGGGATCCGATGCTGGTTTATGATTATTTTACGTCGCAAATTCTAACTTTTATAATTGGCACACAAAGATGTTTTATACTTGTCTAGTGAATAGTGTTCACACAATACGGAACAATTTCTTTCCTTAATTTTAATGAACACTCTCCTTTTTTAATTCTTTTATACTTCTACTCTTTCAACTGTTGTGTATGGCGTAATGGTATAACTACATAGGCTTTTATCACGACCCTGCCTATAATAATTACGCAAATTTGATGCAAAAAAAGAATTTTCCAAATCCATCCGGTAATTACGAAGCTTACCGCGTTAAAAATCTTCACTAAGATTATTTAGCCGACAAGTTTGTTTTCTTTTTATTTGTTTAAACGCGCTTATATTTGAAAGATAAAATTTAATTATGAGATAGTTTTAGAAATTCCTTTCAAGTATGATAGCAGGTTCATGAATATGGTTTCATTACACTACCACGAGGGGGTATTATACCACGACACAAGTAGTATAAGTATGTGATAATATGGGTGTAAACTCCAGGTGCGGTAAACTACCTCCACCGCGAGCCAGCTAAGCCTACCCTGGAGATAGAACACCGAGAGCCAGTGGTGTCCAGTGGAGGGTCAGCCATGTTGGAGCTGGTCTGCAAGGGCTACCCCAAGCCCACCGTGGTCTTCAAGCACAAGGGAGAGGTGGTTGAAGCTGATGCTAGGCATAAGTGAGTATTGTTACGATGAACCAATTGGTGTAGTGGATATGACAGTGTCTGTAAGAAAAGTGTCAATGGACAAATTCTTACTTTTATTCTAGTTAGCAGTTAAAATTACAATTAAACTATGACGATTCAATTGGCGTAGTAGATATAACACTGTCTATTGCGCAGAAGGGTGTAGGTTCGATCCTATGGGTAGAAAATTATAATGTGATGAACATTGTAATTTTCAGCTTCCATAATAAAAGCTTAGCTTAGTTTCAAGGAAGTTTTGTTTTGAATTGTGGAATATAGTTTAGATCGAGCATCTTACTGATAATGTTGTCTTTAAGATGAACTTTCGTACTTAATATCATATACGTAATATAGTATTAGCCCAGTTAAGTTCACCATCGTGTCTTTCTGCTTTTTTGATCGTATATTAAAAAGTCTCTAGCTTGGCAAAACTAAAACTAATTTCAAATTTAATGACCTTTCCAGGTTCTTGCATGAAGATGACGAAAACATGTCCCTCGTTATAAAGAATGTAACAGCAGCGGACAGTGGTATATACGAGGTCACAGCCTCCAATGACCTGGGAGAAGAATCCACTACCTTCAACCTGGTGGTCACCGCACCACCAAAGATTAAGAAGAAGATCGAGAATCAGATCTGTATGGTAAGTTTTTCAGCTGTTCTCAACCTAGACCAAATTTTAAGTTGTTTCCTTCCTTTAAATCAAATTGAGATTTGTATTAAAAAAACTCATTATTATTAATAAATTGTTCCAAAAAATCCGTCTGTATGACAGGTATCTAGTTCTCCACTGATAAACTATTGAAAATTCAGGCTTCATTGATCAATTTTATCTATTTTACAGAAAAAAATTAAGCTCTTTTGCTTTAAGTATTAAAGCCTAGTCATTATTAACAATGTTTCTCTGTATTTTATACATTATGCTTTACATATTTACTTTCTTTCTAATATACTCGCTGTTCCGCGCGGCTTCGATCCCGTAGCATAATGTTATTTAGCACATAGATGCAACTTTTTAATGGTTAAAGAATTTTTGTATTATTTTTTTTTTGTTAAAAATAGAGCCGTCATTTTTCTAAATAATTTAAAATTATTTATTTAAATAAATAATAAATAATTTAAAATTATTTATTATTTATTTAAATCTTAAATGTACCACACATTAAAACAGTTAAAAAGAAGACAAGAACATTGATTACATAATATAGTACATTCGGCGGCCTTATCACTGAATAGTGATCTCTACCAGGCAACCGGGCAGAAAGTAACGAGCGAGGTCGAAGAGGCAAGTTAAAAGAGCTACTTGTAGTGTATTGGAAGAAAACAAAAATATATAATTAACGAATAAATATCTAGAAATACACAATATACAATCATACATACTATACATATAATATATATTTATTTATTCTAGGTGGACTCAATCCACACAGTGCGCATAGAAATCGAAGGCACCCCAGCACCAGAAGTGAGCTTCTACAAGGATGGAGTCCTCATCACCAGCTCGGAGCGCATCATCATCACCAAGGAGTCGGAAGAAGTGTACACAATCACGATCAAGGATGCCAAAATGACTGATACTGGGTCTTACTCTGTTGTTGCTAAGTAAGTAATAATAATTAACTTTTTTATGTTACAGCAAGTAACAAGCGGTTCACCTGATGTTATAAGTGTCGTTGATGCCTTGCTGGTTTGAAGGAAGGGGAAGATTAATGATGGGAAATTGGGGGAGGAGTAGAACAGGATGGGAATACAGGCCTTCGGGCACCCGCTCACCGTACGAGACAGTATAACTGACGACTGCTTCACGCAGATCCTCTACTGGGGGTGGTAATTTGACCGGTGTAAGCTTGGCCCCGTCGTGGAATGATCGGCTCTCAATCCTTTATTGCTGAAGATGTTATGTAGCAGAATTACCCACTGTCCCCTCTTTCAATTCCCAGTGCTAGAAATGGGGTGATGACACACGTATTCTAACCCATCACCATACGAGTGGATGCCTGTCTGAAATGCGTTCTAAAATATTTCCAGAATTTATATGTAAACTTTATTTTATTTCCAACCAATTTTGAAATATCATCAGGTACTTGATTGATTTACAAACTTGTCTCTTATTACCTGATAATGCTCTGACGAATCATTGTAAAGTAAGATTTTCAACTTGATTGCAATAAGCTTATTTTTTTTTCCCTTCAGGAACGAGCTAAACCAATGCTCGGACTTCTGGCAGTGGCTAGTGACGTCACCGCCCAAGATCCTCAAGAAGCTCGGCGGCTCCAGGGTGTGTGAGGAGAAGGAGACGGTCACCTTCGAGATACAGACCGAGTCTGAACCCGCACCTACTGTTACTTGGTGAGTGTTATTTGTAGAAAAAAAAAATTTAGATGTTCCAAAGAAAAGAAAAAAAATACACTCACACACTTAATATCAACGCTGAGGGTGTAAAAACCTAACAGCATAGCTGAGTCTATCCAATTGCCACGCTAATTTCCTCTAAGTTTTTTTTTTATATAATTGATAGATTGTATTGTGACTTCTTGGTGGAAATGCATTTTAAGTATTGAATTAAAGACTTTTTTACACTATTTCCACTATTTATTTAAAAACATTATTTAATTACAACCGGTTTCGAGAATTCATCATCAGGTAGTAAACATTTTTTTTTTATTATAATGAAAATACCAATTAAGTTTTTTCGCCTCCCTTTTTTGGGAAATTGGTTATAAAAAAAATAAACAATTAATTTAAGTTTAACAATTAGATTATTTTTTATTCATACAATTTTAACCTTATTTTATAAAGCAATCTTACATTGCTAATCAACAATCAATTAAAAATGATTTTGATGATGATATTAATCATCAAATATGGAAATAATATGGTCACTACGTTTTTGGTTTTCTATATATTACTTTTAATCAGGTACAAGAATAAATCTGAGCTGAAGGAATCGTCATCCATCAAAATATCGTCATCAGGCGAGGCTCACAAGCTCGTCATCACATCTGCCGCCAGGGCTGATGCTGGCGAATACTCTTGCGAGGTATTTAGAAGTATTTTATTGAAATTATATAGTAGCAAATTGAGAGAAAACCTTTAAAATTGATTTTAAAAAGACCTTGAAAAAAACTGAAGTGCATAATAATAACTGTCATTAAGAAGTTGCATTTATCCATGTGAAAATATATAAAACTAGCTGCGCCCCAGGGCTTCGCTCCCGTGGGAATATCGGGATGATATATAGCCTATAGCCTTCCTCAAAAATGGGCTATCTAACACTAAAAAATTTTTCGAATCGGACCAGTAGTTCCTGAGATTAGCGCGTTTAAACAAACAAACAGTTTTATAATATCAGTATAGATGATGATAATTTACTGTCTACACTAAGTTAAATTTACAAAAGTAATTCAATTTATTTTTCAAAATTTATCAAGTCTATTGAAAATCAATGTCAAATCACTTTTCACTTTGTCTTCTTTAACGCTACTTTTTCAAATTAAGACAAGTATTTTTTGATTATTTTGATGTCGATATCCGTTCTTTGAAGTAAAAATCGACTCGGTTCTTATTTTTTTCTTTACTGACTAATAGATTCGCAACGTCCATGGTTCAGCAAGTGACTCTTGTCTGTTGAACGTTCGCTGCGGACCAATTTTCACGCAAAAACTCAAGGACACCACCTCCAGTGAAGGAGACGTGAATGTTGAGTTCACGGTCGATGTGGAAGCTTATCCTGAACCTAAAGTGCAATGGTGAGTTTTCAAATTCCAATTCAAATTCAAATTTAAATTTAAATTTAAATTCAAATTCAAATTTAAATTCAAATTCAAATTCATATTCAAAGTCAAAGATAAAATATTTACTTCAGATGATTCCATATTCCATATCTTTACATCCATGTTAGTAAACTTTAAAAAATGTTGCATAAAAGATAATTTAGATAAATGAAACATAATTGGAATTTAATACATGTCAAATGATACTTCAAGTTTTCCTTACTGGAATTCAATTTGTTGGTCTACCTTAACTAGCACTATGCGTTGATAAAAACATCTTCAGTAAATGAGATGTTTATATCACTATTCATCGAAGCTTATTCTGAGCCTAAAGTGCAATGGTAAATTATTTTCCCTTCTATTCTATATAACACAGTAATATGGCCCATTTGCCCTTCACATATTCTCACCAAAGCTTAAGGCATCTCCAGTGTTATTACTCTTCAAATTATAATCGTTCATTGTATTACTCTCACTTTTTAAGCCGATCTCCCTAATGTGACTCGTGACTTGAAAGTTTATCATGCAATGGATTTTGATACTTGGTCCAAATTAATAAATGTGTTTCTTGTATAACAAATACTCCTTTCCAACGTCCAGTGATGCTATTTTAGGCAATAAATAAAACTATTCTCTTCTCATGTTTTAGTGTATTATACCTTTTGGTTCATAATTTGAGCATAGTAACAGCCTATAGCTAACGTACAATACTGTCCCCATTCTCTAGTTACTATTTTTTTATCATCTACCTTGACAATAATTTTATGAAAGTACGACTTACATTTAGTAAAAATGATTAATAATTTTGTACTATTAATGTACTATATTCCGTAGATATAATTATTAATGTTACACTTATGTATCTTTTTCTCTGTAATTGTATATTTTTAACTATCTTTCTCTCAAATTGTCAACTAACCAAGAATTCGTTTCAGGTACCTCGGTGACGTGGAAATCACGGAAAAGAAATCGATCTACAGCCGCGTGGACAACGGCAGCACTCACAAGCTGATCCTGAAGGAGGTGTCCGCAGAGATGTCAGGCCAGTACACGTGCAAGGTCACCAACGAGCTCGGCGCTGATTCCTGCCAAGCGACATTCACCGTTAATAGTGAGTGTTAAGGGTCAAAGTTGTCTAAGAGATCGGCAATGCGACGCCCTTTAATACATTTTAGTGTGTTCTTATACAATTGTTAATTTGGACAAGAAATTCAAAACGTAAATTAAATCTATGCTTTCGAGAAATATTGTTTTGATAGTAGTTAAGTAACTCACAATAGCATTATAAAATTAATATATGTTTTATAAATATTATAATTTTTGAACATTTGTTAGGTCTAAAAATGGTTGGCGCCCGCAGTGAATTTCAATTTAATATTTTGCTCTTAACTTTAAAAACATTGCCGACCTCCGGTGTAACCTGTTACATATTAAATGTATGGCCGCGGATTAAATGATTTCTCAGTTTCGTTTTTAATATAAAATCTTTATAAATCAACCAGAAATTGATTTATCACATCGATGACTTGACTTGATTAATCACATGACTTTGAACGCAAAGATACATGTCACACGTAGTTTCGAAAAAAAATAGCGTTTTTTTTTTCAAAAATTATTATATTCTATCTTTGCACCTTTTAAAATCGGACCCTAGATTCTTTATATTTATTAAAATAAGTCTCGTGAAGTCTAAAATTAAATTCATATTTTATTATTATTATCTCAGGAAAGCCTCGCATCACGAAGAGCCTGGTAGACATGACGGTAGATGAAGGTCAGACCCTCAAACTGGACGTTGAAGTGGAAGGCTGCCCCGAACCCAAGGTCAAATGGTACAAAGATGGCAAGGAAGTCACCACTGATGCTAGGATCAAGATCGAAAGAGATACTCAGAGGTGAGTGCACCAATTCCTTTGTGATGATAGTTCAAAAACTTAATATGAGGATAGAGTTATATTAGGATATTTCATTAAAATTTCCAAGTTTATCTTAATTTTAAATAATCAATCATCTATAACTATAGAATATAAGCTCACACTTGCTTTACAATATTTTGAAAAAAAAACGAAAACCTAATTTGCTTCTTAATTATTAAAAAAAACTCGATATCATGAACATACATAAAAAATGAAGGTAGTGATATTCGTGTTTTTTATAGGTTGGAAAATTATCACCTCACCGTTACCCTTGTCAAAGAGGAAGATGGCGGCGAATATGAAGTTCGCGCCGAGAATGAAATGGGAAGTGTATCTTCCAAGAGTACTGTCATAGTACACAGTAAGTATTATATAGAACTAAGTGCCCATAGCAAAGAATTGTATGTTGAAAGAAAAAATATAGAGAAGTTAATTCGTAACGTAATAATATTTAAGCTAGTTGTAGTATCTTTAGATAGATCTAGATACAGCGATACAGATTACATTAAACAATGTACACGCTTCGGTAAAGAACACGTACAAACACGCCTGGAACCCATAGGTATTGTAGTAGTAACGTAGTCTAAACACGTAGAATTGACTACCTGCACGTAGTTTCTGTAGTTTTACTGTGACGTCCTAGTTTATAAGTATTTGATACAATTTAGGCATTCAATAGACTAGAATGCTCGTGTGCACACTGATTTACATTACCCTACTCTTCTAGCACGTAACCTTACATGTTTTTAATTTAGACTCCCATTTTAATTCATTATATTGTCATCATTTTTCATTGTGTTCAATAGCCAAAGAAGTACACTCGAGATTCATTAAGGAAACTATGAATGAAAATGAACTGGATGAAGAAATTAAGCAAGCGCAAAAACTAAAAGAAGACGTCATAGACGATGGAGATAAGAAAAAAGCTAAGAAGGGAAAAACAGAACCTGAAATAGCTGAGGAAAAATCCGTTTTAGATGAGTTAGACAGCGCTAAAGCTAAGGCGGTTTCATTCGAAGAGGTCGATCAGCCACCTTCAGCTAAAGCTAGAAAATCGATTACTGAACCCGAAATAGCAGAAGAAAAATCTGTTATGGATGAAGACAGTAAAAAAGCTAAAAAAGTTGTAAGTGAAGAAATAGAACAACCAAAATCAAATAATGCTAGAAAATCAATAACTGAACCAGAGATTGTTGAGGAGAAATCCTTTGATGTGAAAGATAGCCTTAGACGTCAGTCATCGCAGCTTGACGAAAGCGAGCCTGTACCAAGCAAAGCCAAAAAATCATTTACTGAACCAGAAGTAGCCGAAGAGAAGTCCATATCAGATGAAGTAGAAATGAGTAAAAAGAAAATAAACAAAGTCGAAGAAATTGAACAACCGTCTCTAAAGAAGGGCAAAAAGTCAATAACTGAACCCGAAATTGCCGAGGAAAAATCATTTTGGGATGACGTGGATGATGACGGAAAAGTTAAATCACAGAAAATCGATGACATTGCTGCTACACCACAAAAGCCTAAAAAATCCATAACTGAACCAGAAGAAACTACTACTGGCTCTTTCTGGGACGAAAACCACAATGAACAAAACAAAAAGCCTTTAATAGAAGAAGTTGACGCTGAAGTTCAACAAGCAGAAAAGGATGTCACTAAGCCAGAAATCATTGAAGACGTATCAATTGACGTAGAAATTAAATCACCAAAACGTAAATCAATTAAAAAACAGTCAATCGCCGAAGAACCGTTGAGTGCTGAATCTGAAGGTATAAAACGCGCTTTGCTTCCTTACAAACAGGCAAACAGCTTCCGTCTAGTGACACTCACTATTTCGCGCGTAGCATTGCATGTTTTTAATTTGTGTTTTTCTTAACAATCCCAAGTGTGATTTATTGTTTAGGCCGGGTTTTCGAAACAGTAACCACATTCAAGTCAGGTGACGATGGCTCCATTACCGTATCCAAAGTCAGCAGTACTCGCTCCCATGGCGCTATTATAACAGGTCAGTATAAATCTACCCGCTTTTCTTCCCATAGTAACCATTCATTTCACTCCATGTAATCAGAAACCTTCATACTGTAGTCTCCTTTTTAGTATTCACATTATAAAATTCACTCATCGCATGCTCATTTATTTATTGTTATAATAATACTTCTATTTCTGTCAGATATAATAATATTTTAACTGATAGGTCCAGCCGAAACGCGCACTTTACATAAAATGACTTCAACTGCCATGCATTTTGAAGAGTATGATGATGAATTCAATAGAAAAGTTATACTTCCTAACAAACCGCATACAACGTCACTCGAAGTGGAAGAGATAGCTAGCCATAGTTATTTCTTGTCAGAATTAGGTTATTATACCATACCCGATCATATAAGACGAGGCACTTATGGACTTATTGAGGAACCTCAAACCGACTCTGACGCGGACTCATTGCCGCGATCGGGAAGAACTGGTCGAAATAGAACTATATCTATCAGATCTGTGTCGGAAGACGACTTGAGCTGGCAAAATGATTCTCTATCCCGAGAAATCTCCATTGAAGACCTTTCTAAATCTATTTTTGAAATAGACGAAACGAAAAAAGTATTCAGTAAAGACTCATACGTACGTCAAACTTCTTTCAAAGAAGATTACTTTACGAATGAGGGGGAGAAAGAATCGGTTATATTAAAAGAGAAGTCAGAAAAAGTGTATGAAAACGACGTCACAGAAAAATTGATACATATATCGAGGGAATTCGAAGCAAACGAATATATGAAAGTCGAAAATAAAAGGGATAATATAAAGAATAGATTGTTAGAAGAATTAGTCATGGAACCGCTTAAAAACTTTGAAAACATAACGAAAAATGTCGCGGAAACTACAGTGGAAAGAAAGAAAAAGGGAACAAGTTTATTCAGTGTCGCGGAAGAAGATGATGGAGATTTGGAAGAATTGCTAAAACGAAGCCAGAGACAGAGGAGCATTTTAGACGAAATTATAAATACGGAAGACGCGAAAGGTAATATTCAAGTAAATTAATTAATTGAACAAGAAATAATTGATATTGATGCGCGCGGCTGATATGAAAAAATATAATAATGCTGTTTTGTCCGTCACATTGATAACATGTGGATGTTGCTTTTTAAAATTAAATTTGATTGCTGAAATTGACGCTATCATTTAGCTATTTTCTTATGCAAACAAGTTTCTTACTGTACCTTAGAATATCTACCTTCAATTTAACATAGAAAAATCATCGTAAAAGAAAATAGCTAAAGAACATTTCGTCACTATTGTCGAACGGTGAACTAATTTTCAATCGTATGTTTGTTTTAGCGCGCATGCGTAATAACATTTCCTTCTGGCATACTAATACTTGGGTTCCACTCCGTCGAAGGTGCTAGCCACTATACAAGTCATCATCATCAAGGTAAAACTTTTATTATTTCTCGAGCATGGCATGGTGTTCTTTAATATAAGACCCGGTTAAATCCATGGTAAGTCCGTACACACTTCACTGATAATACTCTACTGTAAACATTATGGTAAGTATACTTCTGCAATAACGGCTGTATATATGCGCCAATTATATATTATTTGTATGTATTTATGATTGTGAAACGTTGTTAGCATCGGCAGCTTAGAAGTATTGCTTATATGAATAAGTTGAACTTGTCAGCTCTTTTCGCATTTTCGATGTAAACTATACATATATTTAATACAATAGAAAACACTATTATATTCGTAATAGTTATAATATTATGTATAATATGATCAATGAATGACTTAAAGTAATTTTCATACATTATTTTGTATTATATTTTTACACTTTCTTAACTTTCCAAAACAAAAATATAGAAGTAATCTCTACGTAGATAGTTTCTACACCTAGAATTGTATTACCATTGTAAATATCAACGCTTTTTCTTCTCTTCTGTCAGCTACGCTTCGGTTATAAAATAAAAACCCGAAACAAATCACTGAGAAATTTCCTTACCTTCTAGCATCACCCACATTAAAAGAAAGCAGCATGAAGGACGGACACACTTTCGAGTCTTTACCACTGGTGTATACCGTCGAAGCAGCTGGTACACCCAAACCCACCATTCGCTGGTTGCATGATGGTAATGAAGTTAAGCCTGATAGCAGGGTTCATATAACGAATGATGGAGATGTTTACAAACTAGAAATAGATGCTGTAGACCTAAATGACGTCGGCAAGTGGCAGTGTGAGATCAGCAACAAGCTGGGCAAACAAGTCTTGGATGCAAAGTTGGATGTATCACGTAAGTTAATTAAAATATTTTTATAGACTTTAAAATTATCACCTTTGTAATATAACTAAATGAAATTTATACTAAACCTAAAATTTTGCAGCTATTACTTTAAAAAATTAGACACTTTGCAAAATAATTGCTTTCGTGTTAAATAGCTCAAAAATCTATTATCGAATTAGAAATTAATCTAATTGATACCCTAATATCTGATGATAATCTAATAGATATAAAGCAATGGTTTGCCTCCTACAACTGGAATGACTGAATTTTTTCTAAGTGTTAATATTTAATGAAAAGCTATGTAATAATTATTTTTTATCCCTCAGCGGTCGCGGAATACCGCAAGCCCATCTTCAAGCAGCCCCTTGAGGCTCAACGCGTAATGCAAAGAGAGCCAGTAACGCTTAAAGCGATCTGCACCGCGGATCCCTTGCCTCACGTAGCGTGGTTACTCAACGGTAATGAGATCGTGCCTGATGCGACGGTTACCACCAGCGTGGATTCGAAGGATCTGGAGCATGGGTTGAAGGAGTGCGTGTTTACGCTGAATATTCCTACTGGTAAGTTCTCGATTGTTAAAATTACAGTATTTTAACTAATGTGATGCATAGTTTGTTGGTTCGCAAGAATTCGTCATAGAACATTTTTGCTTTATGTTGATACTAACTAAATTTTATGCTCAAGGAATGAATAGAAAATTGTTAGTTTTTGCTTTACTTTCCGGTTTGATAATCATATTAGTTTTGTCCATATTCGCTTAGGTTTGTCTTAAATAAAGCTCCATTTTTAGATTTACATTTTGGCAACTATAATTCTAAAAATAGAGCTCTATTTAGTTTGTTACTTTAAGACTTATATTTGCCAAATTATAGAGAAAATACTACAAAATATGATATGGAAATATATATTTTCCTAAACCTTTAGAACACGCAATCATTATATAAGTGAATTGGACATAATATCCATAAATATTTTTTACCAGGTCGTCATCAAGACACTGGATTGTACACAATCCAAGCAAAGAACAAGTACGGTGTGGGAGAGTGCTCTGCCCGTTTGGACATCCTGTTGAGACCTGAGATCGAGCCCCTGAAGGACGTGACCACGGTGCCCTATGAAGAGACCACATTCATCACCAAAATTAAGGCCAACCCCATTGCTGAAGTCAAATGGTAAGAAAATATTTGTATTTTTTTTACATTCCGACTGTTCTCTTCACAAGACTACCGAATTTAATTAACCAAAATATTAAGGTTTTTTATATACAATTAATATTTTTTAATCAACAGGAGTATAAAGCATACTAAGACTAAATAGTATAGACGTATAAAATATTAATAATTATTTTTTTAATTCCAATTGAGTTATATTAAAACTACGTACATAAACTCGTCTTAAATATGGCCAGAAACAAAAAATATATTAGCACTTAATCCACAAATTACTTTACTTACGCCGTATTATTCCATACTTACAGGAGCAAAGATGGCTACGTCATCCAGCCCACATCGAACATCGAAATCACCCAAGATGTGCCTTCAGAGACCTACGGCCTGGTCATCAAGAAGGTCAGCGTGACTGACGCCGGCACATACACAGTTACCGCAAAGAACGAGATTGGAGAGTCGTCACAACAAGCGAAGCTTACTGTGCATAGTGAGTTGTATTTGTATTTGGTGATATCCTTTGGGCAAGTCTAAGTGGAAAAGTATTAAAAATTGTGAGATTTAATTTTTCTATTGCAATACATAAACAATTTTTCTTGTTTAAAATCATTCTTGTATAAAACTAATGGGCTATAAAAGCAGTATTAAAATTCTAAGTTACGAACGTCAATTGTCTTCAGAATTATGTGACAAGCTTTTGAAAAATTAATTTAAAAAAATGTTTTTAATTTTGGTCCTGTCTTTTTATATATTAGCTTTACCTTCACAACATTATAACCTAACTTTATTTTAAAACTTTTTCAGCAAACGAGCCAGTGTTCACTAAACCGCTGCAAAAGCAAACCGTCAAGGACTACGATGACCTCACTCTTACAGTTCGCTGTGACGGTGTGCCAAAACCGCAGGTGAAGTGGTACCGAGAGGGAGTCGAACTGGTGAACGATGAGAGGAGGACAATTACCACTGAGGTGGGGGGACAGGTGGATAGTGAGCTCGAGATCAAGCACTTTAATGCTAGTGACGCTGGCAAGGTTAGTTATTTGCTGCGAATCATTAACAGTTGTTTTGGTTTCGCTTTTAGTAAAGAAAACTTTTTTAAGTCGTATCTGATAAATTATTAAGTACATGCGTAATTGTTGTGGTGTATAATAGGGTATAAACTCGACATAAAATGCGCGCACCTTATGAATACTTAAATAATTACCTACTTCAAATGTATAACGTGCATTCATCAGGTTATATGTCTTCTAAGTCCTAAATATTTGTATTCCGTTATTACTCATTTCTGCTAGCCTATTATTGTTATGTTAATCTCAAAAATGAAATTGCATAAAGCCGCTCATAAACTCTATAAACATAGGAGGCTAATAATAAAACTATCTATTTTTGTTTTCCAGTACAAAGTAGTAGCAATGAACCTCTCCGGAGAAGCGGTCACGGAAGCCGTGATGTCCCTGGCGCAGCTGGCCCCAGGGTTCGTGCACAAGCTGGACAGACAGAAGGACGTGGATGAAGGGGAACCGCTGGAGCTGAAGGCCAAGGTGGATGGAAGTCCTTTACCTACTGCGACATGGTGAGTGATAGTGTAACATTATATTATTTCATTCATCATTTGTTATTCGAAATAATCGTGTGTGTTATGTAAGTTTAGAATAAACTTTCTTTCCTTCTTTCTTTCTTATCTCTTGTGCTACCAGCAGAAACAATATTAATTAAAATATTAGTACCAAGAATCTATTTATGCCTTTAGTTCCCATCAATGAACTTGATTCGTCTGGTTAGCTTATCTTTTTCCAGTTAAGTGCAAATAAGATGGATTAAATAAATAGAAATAAATAAAAAGAAATAATAGTAAGGACCGCGAATAAATATATTCTGTAGTCGTTACTTACAAGTAATATTTTGTATCCGTTGTTTACCTAAATCCACTTCAAGGAGATACACAAGAAGAAATTATTGATGTTACTTGCAGCAGAATGTGTTTGAGAAAAAAACTATATTAAACATTTTTACATGTATTTATAGAAACGAAATGTTATAGGTGATAGCCGTTCTAAAGTTTGATGATTTCATAATTCTACATGCAAATTAATAAAAGTATTATGTTCTGTATTTAAAAAACCATACCAGTTGACGAATTTCAGGTTTAAAGACGATATACCGAAATTCATATTTCAGGTACAAAGACGGTGTGAAACTACCCGCAGACGACCACGTGAAACAGACCGCTCTGCCCGACGGTACAATAAAGCTGAATATCGAACACGTGACCCCCGCGGATTGCGGCGCGTACAAACTAGTGATCACTAACCCGAATGGAGAGCACTCTGCGCTGTGTGCCGTGGCTGTTAACCGTTAGTATTCTTTTTTGATAGATAGATAGAAAATACTTGATTTAAAAAAAAGTTAAAATATTTATTATTACTAGATAAATCATACACTATTTATATTCAACACAAGGTGTGTTATTGCACACAAACATAACATAACATAGACAGAAAATGTAAGTTAACAAAGAAAATATGTACACGATGCCTTGCGCAGCGATTTCTTCCACGCTACCTAAGGATACAATATTGGAAATATAGAAAAACGGTGGTTGAGCAAACATAGGTTAAAGTTAAAAACATTACATAATAAATTTATTGCGTAGTGTAAAGGAATGGGATAATTAATATATTCAATATATAATTTACAATATGTAAAATATTTTTCTTTGCGATATGGTTTTTAAAATTTTTCGATATTAAGTTTGGACCAGATAGTACACATTAATAAAATTTTAGCAAAAAATGTAAAAAGGTTAAAAATATATAGATAGACTAGAAAAATATGTTTAATAAATCTCTATTCCAGCAACACCCCGCAAACCATCGTTCAGCCAAGAGTTGGAAGACGTGAAGGTGGTGGTGGGTCAGCCCGTGAAGCTGGAGGCCAGGGTCATGGCCTTCCCCGCGCCTGAAGTCAAGTGGTTTAAGGATGGTAAGTCATTGATTGATGATTGTTTAAAATTAGTTGACAATGAAAGTTTTTAGGGTTGCGAAACTCCAAAGGACAAAATCGGAACCCTTATACTTATAGGATTACTTCGGCGTCCGTCTGTCTGTCTGTTTGTCAAGAGCGTTTATTTTACATAAACGACATTCTCTATTTTTAAAGAAGTTTTGGATAAAAAATTATTTGAAAATATTTTTAATGTTGATAAAGTAATAGTATAAAATCGATGACGTTATTACAATAAATTTTATTTTGGTTGGCTTTCGTATTTACAGTTATCAAGAAGAAATTGTCATACAAGGAACTGATGAACTGCTTACGATGAAAGAATAATATTTTTAAAAGCTAAAACTGTTTGGAATTTTATTATCACACGATCCATACAATTTTCACATGATTTCTTTACCTCTATACAATATTAAGAAAATAACTACTAATTTAAGATTTAAACGTAAATGTTTACCAGGTCTCCCAATCCGTCCAAGTCAAGCAGTGAACTTCATCAATCAACCAGGAGGTATCATCGGCCTGGCGATCGAGGCCGCGAGACCTGAAGACGCCGGTGTATACTCACTTACACTGGCCAATAAACTGGGAGAAGCTGCTTCTAAGGCTGCTGTTGAGGTCGGTTATAGTTTTGTATTTTTTTAATTAACCAAAATAATACATTTATAATTTAATGTATAAGCAACATCACCCAAGCAGGCTTAACGGTTGATCATAAGATAATCGTAGAAAAGTAAATTAATTGTTGATGGTAAAGATCTAAAGAAACTGTTTACAAATACAGTTCAAAGAAAAAATACAAATGTCTTATCTAACAGCAACAAGTATTGATTGTAAAAGTGTGTACAGCTTCATTTAGCGAGTCATAAAATATGTGTATTATTCCGTGGAGTGTCAATGCCATAGTGCCGAAATAACTATGACAAAATTAAGTACTATTGGCATTAGCACAAGTTCGATCATATCTTCCTAATTAATTGACGCTACCCTTTTTCCAGATCAAGAAATTTTAATTATATGTTTCATATAAAATCCTTATCTATCATCCTTAAATATTATTCTCCATATTTTTGTCTTTGACACAGGTTGGACAGAAAGAACGCAAGCCAGCATTTATTGCGGAGCTAATGCCCGCTAAAGTGATTGAAGGATTCCCAGTTAAGATGGAAGTGAAGGTGCTGGGACACCCTCAGCCTATTATCAAATGGTACGTTTATGAATTATATTTTTTTATTATATGTGTGTACAATTTACTGAAAAGTATTCAAAAGATTAATTAATTAAATAAAATCCTTTAAAAAGTATTTTATTCAATATGGAAAGTACTTGCCTTAAAATACAAGAAAATACTAGATTAATTAATTGTTTTGCTAAGTAAATTTCACAACTTCAAACTGGTCACACATCGTGAACAATTTAACCAACGTTGGTGGCCTTTTCGAATTCTTTTAGATTGTTATAAATAATTTTTAGAATTAGTCTGCATAAAATGTTTTACAGTGCAATTTCTTATAGTGATTTATCGTTTAATGATTATTTTAAAATACTAAAATAAAAGATGACAAACAAGCAAATAATATCGGAAGTAGCTCCAAACACAAAATTAATTTTGTATTTTCTAACTTAATTTTGTTTTTTCATCTCAGGACGCACAACGGCAAAGAAATTGTCCCTGATGGTGAACGAGTGCGCGTCGTATCTCAACCTGATGGAACCCACGCGCTGCTTCTAAGCAAGGCTACGGCGGAAGATGGCGGCAAATATGGCGTTATTGCCATTAATGATAAGGGCGAGACCGCTAGCAATGCTGAGCTTAGTGTTGCCAGTAAGTATTTAAATAAATAATTTTGGAATATTTGACACAACGCCAATTAGTCGTAAACTAAGCAAAGCATGTGCTATGGAAAACTTGATTGTTGATAAACTGTTAAACTACTTTTTCATTAATAAATACTATCGATACTTTTTTTATCTATTCATATTATTGGTAATCCAACAGCTTTACATACTAACAATATAACAACAATCACTTTAATTTATTTTAATTTAATAATGTTTATATTTCGAAGTAAACCATTGTAATCTCTTGTCCAGGTCGTACAGACGACTCCAGTCCCGAAGAACGTCCCCAATTCCTGCAGTCACTCCGCGAGACAACTGGTGATGAGGGCCAGCCCCTCACCCTCAGCGCACCTTTCCACGCCAACCCGGTGCCCGAGGTCACATGGACCAAGGATGGAGTGGAACTGAAGCCCAGTGAGAAGATCCTGCTCACTTGCGATGGGAAGAGGGTAAGACAAAATTAGACAGACTTGGAAACCTTTATTGGTAGGACTTTATTGCAGTAACATGTTCTGTATTATATTCTTGACAAAGAAAGTTTTTTAAAACTATTTAATCGCCGATAAGAAAGCAGTCAAATAAGATCAATTTTTCAAAACCGGTAGGACTTGCCTGAAGTTACCCCAACTCTATGCCTTTCCGACCTCAATTTGTTAGATAGAATATATATAATAGAACAAATATAAGACAATAATTCAGAATAAAGTACACAATACACAGTAGAACAAGGGTGACAGACAAAAATATAAACAAGAAAAGAACAGCATGAAATTATCAGATAAACGTGATTGGTTTCAAGTGGGCTTTAGGGACGAAATCAAAAACTGTAAGTAATATAATAAAATGCTGAAACGCATTCAGAACCTGATAATTTAGAAAAAGAATGTTTCTATTACCAAACCTGATTACGATATCTTTTTGGGAAGTGATATACGCCAAGATTAAGAAAAGGCATATTTTTGCAATTTTATTAAAACTTTATACATGGTTAAGTGTCATTCCCCAAACTTTAGGAAAAGCTAAGCCAATTTGATAAAAACTTCATACAATGGCTACAGGTTGGGCTGGAAATCAACCCACTGGATGCATCCGACGCTGGCGTGTACTCAGTGAAGCTGGTCAACCCGCTCGGAGAAGACAAGACGGAAGGCAAGGTCAATGTGAGGAAGGTCTTCCAACCTCCAACGTTCACCCAGAAATTCACTGACTTGCAACAGGTATTTTTTTTTGTTTTGATTGGTTCAAGATATCTTAACTCTGTAATGACTTGGGTTTGAATTGAATGTTTAGTTTCATTTCAATTGTGATTAAAATATTGAAATATTTGATATAGGATATAGGTTAATAATAATTTTACAATTTTTTCCTTTTTATTTTTTCGTTTCAAGATTATTAAGATGACGATAAATGGACATAAAATATAGCATTAATTTGGTTTACGTATCCAATTGCATTAGTTTTTATTATTTTTCTATGATTTTAAATTGTTTATTGATGACATATGATTGCCCTATCACTAAAAATGCGTATTCTACTTGACAGCGAAATGTATGCACCAATATGAGATCCAATCAATATCAATTATGAGAATACTTATATAAAATTTTAAGCAAACAAACCATTTATTTCCCTCTATTTTCTTAACTTAATTTATTCAAATATACATTTGTATTATCAGCTACCGTCATTCGACGCGAAATTCCCCGCTCGCATTAGCGGCATTCCATCCCCCGAAGTGACCTGGTACAAGAACGGTTCACCGATATCGCCATCCAACAAGTACTCCATGAAACGTGATGGTGACATGTGGTGTTTGTATGTCCGGGACATTGAACCTACGGACGCTGGGCAGTACAAGTGCGTGGCTAAGAACAGGGAGGGGCAGGCTGAGTGCGAGGCGGCGTTGGAGGTTGTTGATAAGATGTGAGTGTTATAACATCGTCATAATTGTTTAGTAGAACTTTTCATGGCAAGAATAATATTGTCTTGTATCGTTATTTTCAAAATGTAGGTGAGTATATTTATTGTAGGCAGTAGGCATTTAATGAATTGTGAAACAGATGTTATATTTTTTTTCTATGATAATAGAATTCAAACATATAATTCTCTTACTTAGTTGTATGCGAAATTAGATGAATAATATATCATATTATATTTAAGGTAAAAAATATTGTATTTCATGTGCTTTAAACGTTACTATAATCACGAAAAAGTACAAAAATATTTATATAATTAAAAATGAAAATATATTTATTTGCCAGAATTACAATTTACATTTTGAACAATATTAACAATTAATATTTTATCTTGCACTTTTTTCATGTGTTAATAATTAATCCCTAAATTATTAACACATGAAAAAAGTGCAAGGTAAAATGTTTTAAATTTATATAAATTCGTGTTAATAATTAATCCCTAAATATCTTTATCATATTATTTCATCATCTAATAATTTCCAGCTCTCGCCGCGAAAAGGCTGAGCCGCCGGAATTCCTGAAGAAGATCGGCGACGTGGAGGTGTTCCGCGGCCTCAGCGCCAAGTTCACCGCCTGCGCCACCGGCACGCCCGAACCCGATGTCGAATGGTTAGGACATATTATTCCTTACTAGCTGCGCACCAGGGCTTCGCTCGCGTGGGAATATCGGGATGATATATAGCCTATAGCCTTCCTCGATAAATGGGCTATCTAACACTAAAAGAATTTTTCAAATCGGACCTGTAGTTTCTGAGATTAGCGCGTTCAAACAAACAAACAAACTCTTCAGCTTTATAATATTAGTATAGATTAGCGAAATGTAATTGAAATGTACTGTGATTATAAATAACTGGCCAATTATAGAACTAGTCAGTTAACAACAAATCACGGGACGGAATACGGGAGTGATATAGTCAGAATTGTGACAAAACTCCCAAAAAAAAAAAATACAAATCACAGCTAGTCATAACAACTATGAGCAAAGTGAGGGTAGATGGGTCGTGACGTCAATAAGACGTTCGAGCTCCACACGCAATCAGTACCAATGCGCCCAGATATTGAACGCGCATACTCTTTTACTAGGACTCTGATGACAGCTAACAACTAACAAGTGACACTGCATAGAAAGATGACATACAGAACTTGATAAAACATGGAATCACAAAATGTTGCCGACAATATAATATTCCTTTTAATTCATTGATTGAAAACTTCACAGCTTACAATTTGGTTTCTTATTCTTAAGTATCACTATACGCTAATAATGAGTTTTAAAAATTAATATTTTCATGTAAATTATGTAACAATTTTTTTCAAAAGTTATTATATGCATGCTTAGTTGCTTAATTAGTGATTAAGGGTAGACTTCTGTGATTTCTTAGTAGTTGCCTATAATTATGAGAACGCTTAGTTTAAAGTATCGTTTCAAAAAGCTCACTATCCATGTTATCCGTTTATATACTGTTAGTGATGTATAAAGTAAAATATAAATACACCATTAAACTAGTAGTGTATTATTGAACGATGCCAACAAAGTGAGATCAGAAGTGGGATACAAGTTCATTTTAAAATACCGAATACCAATATTAAAGAAAAAATCCTAATTTAGGTTAAGAATTTTTTGCAGGCCCACCTGTTTTAAACTTGTCTATAAATATTTTTCATTTGAAGGTATCGCAACGACGACAAGTTGTTCCCATGCGAGCGCATCCGCATGGACAAGGAGTCCACCGGCCTGCTGCGCCTCACCATCAGCGGCGTGGACCCCAGCGACGTGGGCACCTACAAGTGCAGGATCTTCAACCCGCACGGAGACGCTGAGTGCACTGCGCAACTCACTTACGATAGTATGTATCTAAATTATACTCCGTTATTACATTGTACTCTGTAAAATATCACTTTTAGTTATAATAATAATGCCTCCCCGACCGACAGCGGTCTTGGAGGCCAATCTCAACAGAGATTAGCCAGGTATACAGGAGACATTATAGTGCACAAGTATGTGGGCAAACACAAGTGCACTCTCTATTCCTGCTATTGAGACTTCTTTAGAAAATCTCAATAACATTTTTTACGACTCCACCCGGTAATCGAACCCGAAACCTCTCGTTCTGTAGTCAAGCACTAGACTAACGAGGCAGAGATATTGATCACTGTTATACATGTTAAGCATGCGTGGCGTGCGTTACAGAAATCGCCCGCAAATGCTGTTATCAAGCCATAAGGTTTAACTTAAATTATATTTTTCCTGAGCATTCTAAAATGAGTTCTATTACTATTATAGTAATAACAGATTGTTCACTAAAATATAATATTTTTTCCAGCACTCGAACCGCAATCGAGCAAAAAGCCGATCGCAGAGCAATACTCCGAGTTCGACAAGATGAAGCAGACCGGAGTGCCGATGCCGCTGGCCGACAAGCCGATCATCTCGCGCATGGCCGACCGACACCTCACGCTCTCCTGGCGGCCCAGCATCCCGCACCGCCCGAGGTTCCCCGTCACGTACCAGGTTAGAACCAACGTACCACAAGATGAACACGAATTTCTATAAAAAATTATATCATTTTGACCAATGATGTATATCATAATTGATAGACTTTGGATGATTTAAAGATTACCAAATATATACCAACCAAAGAGTATGTACCAACTACCAACCCAGCCTGATTTAAAGGATAATGTGAAAAAATAGACAGTCCGTAATGATAATCGATAGCTCGTAGGAGTATGCAAATCATCTCCTCTTAATAGTGTTAATAAAATTAACACTAATTCGAATCCTTGAAAGCGCCCTAGTAACTTATCTATAATATCATTGATTTTATATAATCCTGTTGACAGAATGTGATTTCCCCACTAAAAGAAAACGCCATTAATTATGTCACTACGGTATTTCTTTTTAGGTTCTATTCTAAAAATCTCGCATAAAATTTAAATAATAAATGTTCCAGGTGGAAATGTGCGAAGTACCGGACGGCGATTGGTTCACCGCTCGCACTGGCTTACGTTCCTGCGTGTGCGACATCCGCAACCTGGAACCGTTCCGCGACTACAAGTTCCGTGTCCGCGTCGAGAACAAATATGGCGTCAGCGATCCCTCGCCGTACGCAATCACTCACCGAGCCAAACTCGAACCGGATCCTCCCAAATTCATCCCCTACTTGGAGCCCGGCATCGATTTCCGTCCGGAAACCTCCCCCTACTTCCCCAAAGACTTTGACATTGAACGTCCCCCCCACGACGGTTACGCTCAAGCCCCGAAATTCCTTCGTCAAGAGTACGATTCTCAGTACGGTGTGAAGGGCCATAACGTCAACCTGTTCTGGTTCGTGTATGGCTACCCTAAGCCCAAGATGACGTATTACTTCAACGATGAGCTGATTCAAGGCGGTGGGAGATATGACTGGAGTTACACTAGGAATGGACAGGCTACGCTGTTTATTAACAAGTGAGTGTTGTTGTTGTTTTTATTCATAAAATATTTACTTGAAATTAATTATAAGTCAATTATTTTCCATATTTTATATCGGTGGATATACTTAAACTGTGCCAGTTAAACTAAAACGTATGTTTGAAACAGGAAAAAATTATGTAAAATAACGAATTTATAGATGAACAATAATTATACCTTCCTTTTGTAAATAATATCCCATGTTAGAAACAGCAGGGCTAAAAAGGCCACTGAAAAAGAATTATGAATCTTTTAACAATTCGTATTTTGAATTCATTAATTAAGCCTTTGTATGGAAAATCTTAAGATGTCACTAAACATATTTAGTGATAATTAATTTTGTATCAAAAGTTCTGAAACTCCTAGGAATTCACAAAAAGATTCAACATTAGAACGTAGTTGGGCCTTTTTACATTAGCTGGTTTTTTAACTTTTAACTTTCGAACTGGTTCACTTTTTAACTGTTTTCATATTATTATTTTATTTTATTATTATTAAATATCCAGTTCCCGTAGGATTTTAAGGATATAAACTATCCTGTGTCATGCCTGGGGTTTCAAAGAATCTCTGTACAAAGTTTCATCCAAATCGGTCTTGTAGTTCAATTAAACAAACAAATGCCTCTTTATAATATTAGTATAGAAAATACAATCTAACTTTTCGTGCTTCGCAGGATGTTAGAACGTGACGTTGGCTGGTATGAAGCCGTAGCCTCTAACGAGCACGGGGAAGCTCGCCAACGGGTTCGTCTTGAACTAGCAGAATACCCCACCTTCATCAGACGACCTGAAGAGGCTGTGGTGCTCCTGAGGAAGACCGTGAGGCTAGAGGCCAGGGTCACTGGACAGCCCTACCCTGATATCAAGTGGTATAAGGACTGGCAGCCCTTGGCACCATCTTCCAGAATAAAGGTTAGTTACTACATAAGAGAAATATGGAACGAAACTAGTATGGCAGTAGAACAGGAGGTCGAGAAAAAGAAAAAAAATTACAATATTTATATAAATTGTTGAAGAAAATAAAAACTTATATTTTATGTTTGTATCAATAATAAGACGCAATTACATTGATCGTTAAGTCGGTCGTTATGAACAACAATGATTAGCGTGTGTGAGTCTCCCCACATTCTGCAAAACGACCGATGAAACCAATGACCAATGACCTCTATGCGGGCTATATGGCATGCGTTACAGAAATCACTTGCAACCTCCATGCGAATCCCTAACGACCAATTTAAATGCGACTTTATTGAATAACGTTATCTGATTTTTTCTCCTCAGATGCAATTCATCGAGCCCGACACCGTGGTACTAGTGATCCACGACGCGATCCTCAAAGACGAGGGTCTGTACTCCGTGTCCGCCAGGAATGTGGCCGGGTCTGTGAGCTCGTCTGCTATGCTGCATGTCGAAGAGTACGAACATGAGTATTCGTCAAGGTATTTATTTATCTATCTATCATTCCTTACAGCTATTAAACAATATCCATTAAATATTTTACAAATTACGCACATAACAAGGAACCATTAATAATTAGGTAGTGACAAGTGTGCTTTTTTTACATTGTAGGTATGTACTTTACTTTTAATTATCTTAGTATTTGATATATTTTAGATAAACATACTTATGATAGCATTTCTAAAAAGGATAAACAATTTTAAGTCCTTTCATAGGAAGGGGATATAATACCTTTTAAGATTATGAATTTTTTGGAGTTTTCTTTTTATCGGATAGGATATTAAAAAAAGAGTTCGTAACTTTTATTTAAATTAGCTGTGCCCCGCGGTTTCACCCGTGTTTATCATCCGCCGTGAGATTTTGAAGATAAAAGCTATCCTATGTCCTTTCTCGGGCTTCAAACAATCTCTGTACAAAATTTCATCCAAATCAGTTCAGTGGTTTAGGCATGGAAACATACAGAGTTACTTACACATTAATAATATTTATATCTTAAACTTAAACGTAAATTATCTTAAATGAAACTCTAGTTTTGTCTCCGTTTTTGGAGCATAAGGCTCCTAATAATAGTAATCCTAAATACTTATTATTAAAATAATAAATGATTTTTATAGGATCCGCGAGCACCCCCCACGCATAAAGACCAGCTCGAAGCCGCTGGGAGACTTCTACGATCTGGGAGATGAGCTGGGACGCGGAGTACAGGGTGTCGTGTATCACGCTGCTGAGAGACTAACAGGTAACCTTGTTTCTATTAAATTCGCTTTAAACGTTTATCTTACAATTAGGCCTCTTTTGAGGCTCTTATAAATTGTCTTACCTCCTTTGCTTACCATTAGATCGAAAGGCAAGAATAATACTTTTTCTACTGGGATACTTTTTCAGCCAAGGTAGTGACTTAGCCTAGCTGATAGTAATTAGCATATAAGGCTCCAAGTTAAAGAATTATTTGTTTCGGTTTATAGATATTGTTAAGTGAGAAATATAGAATTAAACTCTTTTTATAGAATTAAACTATTTCAGAGCTAAATTCTATATTTTTCAGAATGCATTTCCATCCAGAAGTGACAAAACAGTCTATCAAGTATACTGTTTAGTGTCGTATTTTTTAGCATATGGCATATTCAAACATTAGCGTTACCCAGTATCCTCCTGAAATTAATATGGAACCATTATATCTTGTTTTTTTCTTAAACTAGAAGAAAGAAAACTCGTGGGGGGAGGAACTTGATCACAAAAATCTATTGCTGGCTCGCAGTCTATGACTTTGTTTTCCTCCAGGCCGCAACTACGCAGCCAAGATCATGCACGGTCACTCGGAGCTGAAGCCGTTCATGCGCAACGAGCTGGACATCCTCAACCAGCTGAACGACCGCCACCTCATCAGGCTGCACGATGCTTACGAGCATGAGCACACGCTGGCCCTCGTGACTGAGCTGGCCGCGGGAGGGGAGCTCGTCAGGTGAGAGATCCTTACATCTTCAAATCTTCCATCTCCTCTTTTGTCTCGACTTGGTGTCGAATCTTCCAACCTGTTCTCAAATATATCCACTCGTCTCCAATTTCGTCATTGGTATTAATTCTCCCCAATCTTCTTCACATCTCCCAACCAGTTCTCAAATATCCCCACTCGTCTTCAAATATCTTCAGATGTATTAATTCTCCCCAATCTTCTTCACATCTCCCAACCTGTTCTCAAATATCCCCACTCGTCTTCAAATTTCCTCACTCATAATCAAATCTCCCCATATTATTTTCTAAAATCGCCACTTATTTTCGAATTTCGTCACACATTCTAATCTCCCAACTCGTACTCCTATCTCACCAATTGTCTTCATATCTCCTGACCTACTTCCTCCTACTATATTTATTGTTTTTATATCATATTGTTATAAATGTGAAATTTTAGATGTTTGTGTATCAATCATTCCGCAACTAAGTGAAGAATTTTGTTGAAATTTCCTACTCAGACTATTATCTGAATTGAGTGATATAATACTTTTTACCCGAATTTAACGCGAGTGAAGCCGCGGGCAGGAGCTAGCGAATTAAGCTTTGTCTCCAACCCTCAGGGACCGGCTGCTGCGTAGCCAGGGCTACACAGAGCGCGAGGTGGCGGGCTACATCCGCCAGCTGCTGCGCGGCCTCAAGCACATGCATGACAACAGCTTTGCGCATCTTGGACTCACTGTAAGTCATTAATATACTTGATATTTCTTGATGGTATTGTTCTTCTTGATGATTCAATTTAAAAATGTTAAAGGATTTTAATACACTATTACCACAATTTCTTATTTCCTTTTCCGGTTTCAAAAATTTTTCATCAAGTGGTTGTTGATAAAGACTTATATTTTGTGGTCTTTGTACTGGAGATTCCGTGTTTTGCCTAATATCGAAAGACTTAAAGTATTTTTTGTTGTTTGTATTTATGAATCGAAATAACAACTATTACGATCTTTGCTTTATTTTTATGTGTGCGCGGTATAAAAATAATATTTTTCTATATAATATTTATATATAATATTTTTCTTCAATTAAGTCTTATCTATTCATAGATCGGAGAGCTCCTCCTATCTCACGCTGGTTCCGACGAGCTAAAGATCTGTGACTTCGGGCTCTCCCGTCGCATCCACCTCAACCAGCACGCGGCTCTCAACTACGGCATGCCGGAGTTTGTGGCCCCTGAAGTCGCTAAGGGAGAAGGAGTTGCCTTCCCCGCTGATATGTGGAGTGTGGGAATTATTACATATATCCTGCTGAGTGGAAGGTCTCCATTCAGAGGAGCCAATGATATGGAAACCTTGATCAGAGTCAGAGAAGGAAAGTGGGAATGGTAAGTTACGTGTTTTCTTTTTTACTAAAATGCTTTCTTAGTATATAAAATCGAGGTGCAGAAGATAACAGGAAGTTTTCATAAGAGAAATACAGGAAAAGCACCTAAAGTTTTATGGCATACTAGAGTTTGTTGCCCCCGAAGTAGCTAAAGGAGAAGGAGTCGCTTTTCTAACGTGGGAATTATCACATATATCCTCCTGAGTGGTAGGTCTCCATTGAGAGGAGCCAATGATATGGAAACCCTTATAAGAGTCAGAGAAGGAAAGTGGGAATGCTAAGTCGCTTAATTCTAATTCAGTATTTTATTTAGGATCCTAAACAATTAAAAAAAGAACTTTGAACTTCAGAGTCAATTAACGATAGGTGTTCACAGGTCGGCATCGTCCCCATCGGATGATTTCTTTGTATAGGACTTGCGTACAGTTGTTACTATGGGTGACTTTCTATACTGACATAATACGACGATCCGCTAAATGCGACGCATCTGGTGCGTACTGTTATATCCGTACTCTGTATGGTATAATGCTTACCCTACTCACAACCATCCCACT
>LQNK01000321.1:210611-243175 GCA_001586405.1 Phoebis sennae | reverse complement strand
GTGATCACTTAACATCAGGTGACCCACTTGCTCTTTTGCCTGCTCTGCCATAAAAAAAATAAATAAATCAGCTGCTTAGAGAACCTTAATTTAAAACACCTACTTAGATATAACACATGTACTACGCAGGTTACAGAGACTAAAGACAGTTGCGTTCAAAAACAAGATGGAGAGATGATATCTACCAGACTATGGGAGCATATTATACCTTCAGCAAGGTAGCAAAAGTTAGGGCACAGTGGCTCGAGTTGGAGGAGATCTATAATTCCGAGAGCTAGGACAATTTTTGGGAAGTGTTTGAGGCAGGCTGAGAACTTGTATCATTCCTACCCCGACTTGGAACTGCAGACCTAGCGGGTAAGTAGCCGGGCTTTTTTAGACCTATCAGAAAGTCCCACCAAAAAGACTTGACCTTTTTAGACCTGGCAGAAAGTCCCACCAAAAAGACCTGTCTTTTTGAGACAAATTTTCTGAACAAACGGCTTTACAAATAAAAAAATTAAGAGTTACTTTCAATTCTATAATAAGCTGGGACATGATTATAATCACAATTTATTCCCTATTAATTTAATCCGGATAATCTTCATTTTTCCAATAATTCTATTCCGATGAGAATACCGGAATCATTAATCCATACAATACCAGTGACCTTACTTGGATTACCACGACGATAATTGACTTTGGGATTAGGTTCGAATCCCGGTGATAAACCGCCAGATTATGACCTAAATTAACGCTTTCCTTTCATATCGGGATATTTAAGGTATATTAAGCTATTGTATAATTTCATTAATTTTGGTTAATCTGTAATCCTACTTATATTATGTATGCGAAAGTTTGAGAGGATTTATGTATGTATGTTTGTTACTCGTTCACGCAAGAACTGTTGAACGGATTTGAATGAAACTTGGTGTACATGTAAAGATCCTGTATATGTTTTTTTTATCCGGGCATCGTACTATTCTCATGAGATTTACAGGGTAAATTGATACGGGGCCAGCTCCGGGTAAAAGATAGAGAGTATATCTATTTGTCTCTAATTTAAAAAAAATTAAAATTTTTCTTTTTATATTCTTACTTCTACAAGCTCATTAAATAATAAACTAAGTTAATAGTAAAATATTTATGTGACTAATAAACCTGGAATAATTTTACAGTCTAGGTCTGCTTCATAGTATTTATTGTTAAAGTGACAATAAAACTTCATCATCTGAAACGTTTCAACTGTTTTACTATGAGATACGACCTAGTAACCAGACAAACAGACATACAGAAAGACCCGTCTGCCTGAGACGGGTCAGGCAATCGATAGATTTCTGGTTTACTCTTTTGGTACGCGACTTAAAAACGTAAATTAAAATTATTCAACATCAGTCCACGTTTAAAGTCTAAAATGGGTTCATTTTAGACTTTTTCTAAAAAAAAACAAAGGTTTGTTAAGTATAATTTTCATTGGTTTTTGGATTTAAAGGACGGATTTTTAACTGTAAATACCTACAACCTATTTTGTAACAATGAATTAGATACATTTTCAGGGTTAAGGCAGATGGAGCGACGCTGAAAAGCAAAATATACAAAATTCAAAAGCAAATACTTGGAATTAACGGATGGATTATTAATTATGTCAAAATTTACAACGGCCTTGTTTGTAACAATATATAAGATGCATTTTTAGGTTTAAGGCAGATCGAGTGCATCGAAGACTCAAATGACGCCGAAAAGCAAATACAAAATTCAAAACCAAATATAAAAACGATTGTCGAGTTTGACAATGCCGTCTTGTGTTATAACATTGTAAAAGTTGTTCCCAAAAGCTTAAAATGAACCCCACAAAGGAATCTTTTATTGGCTTTAAAACTATATTCAGATTCAACTGAAAAATTAGATCCAAGTATTGACTCCTAGGATCACGCCGGTTGTAAGCGATTCTATTGTAATACGAGTTATTTGAGCAATCGTCTTTGTGATATCTATTGAAGTAATGTTGAGCTTCTCTATTGAAAATATTGTATTTACTTCAAGAGAATATCTCTTGATTTTTATTAGTTTCCAAATTATTTGGAATTCGATCTGGTAATGTAATAATCAGTTGTTATTGCGTATATTTTTGTAGTAATACATATTGCCGCATTACTTATACGTTCAATTTAAATATGGTGGAATGTGGGGGTAGTTTTTACCGTAAATTAGTTAAAGATATATATGTCTCGTATAAAAAACAGGATTCTTTGCAATCTTTGTCATAATAAAATATAGAGTGTAAGGTGATATAAATGAAATGATTGTTACAAGTTTCTTTCTTGTATTATTTTTATTTTAATACAAACGCATAGAACTCTTATAGAAAAAAATATTTCATTGTATGGTGAATTATTATCGTGGACAAGAATCCTAAGAAGTACTTTTCAAAGTTAACATTAATAAAAACATTCTATATTCTATTCTTGAAGAAAGAGGAGAGGAGTAGTTTTAGTTGAAATGCGATACCGTGTACCATCTGCGAATATAGTGGTAATTATCGTAAGATCAGGAAATTTGCGATAGTTAGCGGAGGTAACGTGTGAAATATAATACATTCGCGCCATTTATCATTTAGGCGTCCCTGTAATGTGCCCCGGAGTTATAGTCAAGGACAATAAACAACAATTAAACAGTGCTTAGCAGTTCTGACTTGCTATAGTCACTAAACAAAATATAATATTATTATAAAAAAATATAATAATAATATTATATTTTGTTAGTTAAAGAATTTCAGTCTTAAATTTAAACTTAAATTGTAATTCAATTCAAAGAGCTGTGTCAATGAGACCCAAACTAGACTTGTAGCCCTTATCTTGGGCCTCAAATATGTTTTTTCTTTATTAATTTATAAACTATTGAGTTGTTGGAAATCGGAAGAAAGGAGGAATGTTTTTAAAGAGCTAACAATATAAATAATAAAAATTACCGCATATTATACTGTTAATTCTGTAACTTAATTTTTGTGTTTTTCTGTCTATATCTATGGTATAATAAAGAGTTAAATAAATTAAGTATTCAAAAGCTGTTATTTTTTTATGTTGATATCTTCATAAGGTTACTACTTATCCTAGCTTCATACTTATTTGTCCTTACAAGGTGTCAACCTTTGTAAGAACAAATAAGTATATTATGATAAATCTTGAGTAAACTAAATTTAGCACTAGGCTTGTCTATGTTTTTATAGTCAGCGAGACCCCACTTTAAACAGTGATATGATATGCATAAACGTAGGTATGTGGTGTAAAGAGGCAAATGCATATACAAATCTTCTAATGATTCGTGCTAAAACAAGATTTGAACATGAACTTCTCTGATAAGTATATCTTACGTGAAGAAATACTTTAATAAGATTAGATTAGTAGCCAAAGTTTGGAAAAGAAAACTAATACTTCGCCGTGTCAAGACGTCTCAGTTTCACTTTAAAGCCAATCCTATAGATACGGGAACTTCGTCAGTCTTAGTAATTTTCCTAATTGCCTTTATTAATGTGACGAGCGTTTCTATCAGAGTACGAAATATTACGGAAAATGGAGCCATTATAGAGAACTATTTTAACTAAACGTCATTGAATAGTCAAGCTGAAATTGCAGAATGGAAACTATTGGAATTTCCATACTTCTATTAATAAATGTTTTAAATTGATTTTAGATTCATAAAGTTTCCGGTAGTAAAGTTAATGTAAGCAAAGATTAAGTAAATAGTTCGTAGTATATGATGATAAGGGGAAAATGAATAGTTTAATTTCAATTGCATAATTCTGCGTAACGTATCTGACAAATTTAAGTATAAGCAACATGACGGTTAAATTAATAATTGTTACTGATATAATACGACAACAAAACACAAAAAATAAATTATTACTGGTTAAAGAATGATAAACTCATTTACCAATTAAAAAATTAAGAAATGAAATGAATGAACTGATATTACTTTAATCACAAATACACAATAAAACATCACTTTATAAATAAATATTCCTGGATATTTAACACAAGGCCATCTAGTCCCAAAGCAAAGATACTAGATAACTGATAGACATATTTAAACATACTTTTTTTTGTAAATAAATACATACTATAGATAAATTAACACTCAGACAGTAGAAAATTATAATGTTCATCACGTTATACTTTTCTGCTCGTGGGGATCGAACCCACACCCTCCGGCGCCCTAGACCATTGCTGAACCACTACGCCAATCGGGTCGTCAATTACACTTATACATTGTAACTAATACTACTATACTATAATTTTTAACAAACATTGTTTTATCGAGAAGTTACATTATATCTAGTTTTTATGCTGTGTGAATGTTAGCATTTGTGATAAGGCGAGCTACTCAGCATTTGCCTTTCAGTAGCTCCCTTTACAAAAGAGACATTGAAAGGTTTAAATATTCCCGTGTAAATTTGATCAAGTGCAGATTTGCGAAATTATCCAGTTACGCTGATTTGCAATATCCCCGGCTATCGTCGTAGTATTTAAATGATATCTCCCTTTTAATAGGTGATATAGAAGTCAATTATTAGTATTTTCTTGGGTTTTTTGTCGTGAGTACTTTGCATGTTAAATAAAAGACTTTATTTTAATCGAAGTCAATTTTATTGTGTGATCTATATCTAAGAATTTTATTGTTTTTATTTAGTACTGTAAACAACCTTGAAAAACGTACAGATACGTCAATCTATATATACCACATGGACTTTTTCCTGCCTCTGACATAAAAAATAGATTAGAACGTATTAATTATTTTTTTCGTAGATAATTGTAGGCATATTGGTAGCCACGCCATTTCTACCCGTGGGTGTCGTAAGAGGCGACAGAGGGTAATTCTTCTGTATAAAATCTACAGCTATAAAAGAGTGAGAGCCGAGCATTGCACGATTACGCCAAGCTTGCACCGGTGTGGTTACCGACTTCACAGCAAATCGGCTATTGCACTATGTTTCGTACTTAAAAATTTTGATTTATTTTATTATTAGATTTTATATTTTCTATGGACAAATAGCTTATAGTTATACATTACTATTTTGTATAACCGTAAAATATGCATTAAATAACCTTTATGCAAGATAATTGCATCATACAAAAAAATAACATTTAACCATTTAATAAAAAAAGCTTTTATCGAACAACAGATGAATGATTTTTAAAGATAAACGCTTTCATATTGCACATAACAAAACTCTTTTATACAAAGTAAGTGCGCTCCACGACAATATTTTAAAAATATTTTTCGAACCCACATTTTTTGTTATCTGCATTGGCTTTCCATACAATTTAGTCGGTGTTACGTAAAATGCGAATTTCCCTTACATTCGTGGGAACCATCAAAAATGTACTGATTTTGTGGTCCTAATCGAGGGCGGAAATCGTTCTACTTTTATTTGAAAGGCTTTTTCGGCCTCGTATTAAAATGTGGGAAGTGATTTTTTCACTCGTCATTTACGAATATTTCTTTATGACCCTTACATTTGTATTTATACCGTATTATCAATACTCCTTTTACAATGTCCAGAAATGCTATTTTTAGACACTAAATAAAACTGTTCCCTTCTCATGGTTTAGTGTATTAGACCTTTTGGTTCACTATTCGAGCATAGTAACAGCCTAAAGCTAATGTACAATACTGAACCGATTCTATAGCGACACCAATGCTTTATACCATGTGTGTTCACTACTTTTTATCGTCTACTTTCACAGTAATTTTATGATAAGTACGACTTACATTTAGTAAATATGATTCTTAATATTGTACCATATTCCGTATATATAATTATTAATGTTACAACCGGGTGTTTATTTATGCAGTGTTAAAATAAGGGTATATAAAGGAAGAGGAACTTGAGGGGAATATGGGGGAAAGGGGAAATAAGTAAAAAAAAGAAAAATTATTATTAAAGCATTAATTCATAATTATTTATTTCCATTAAGTCATTCATTTCGATATAAAAATTAAAATACATAAAATTAATAAAGTAGTTAGTAGGATAAAGTAGTAATAGTACTCGCGTCGTAGAGTGTACATTTTATATATTTAATTTGGATATTCAATTCTTCTAAAATATCAGAGTTTTAATTTATATCTATACCATGTTTCTTTTAGCTCTTCTTTTGTGTTTAATTTTCTGTTTTTGTATTTGTCTTGTGTCATCTGTCATTACGTTGTTAAGTGTTTTTGTGAATAAATGTCGTGTCTATGTCTATGATTAAAATTAAAATAAGTGTTATTAAAAAACTGGCTAGCTTATCCACGTCCGTGTAATTTTCGTAACCATTTTAAAGTTAACCCATGGCTAACTTTCAAACCTCACGAGGAACAACAAATCACTCAACCCCGGTATAAGCCGATGCACTCTCAACCGCTCTAACTTTAAGCTAAGTTCCGAAGTTCCACTCTTTTAGCTATGCCTTGTTATTAATCTAGCCATTGTTTATCCGTGAAATAGTAACAAACAGCCGACATTCAAAAGATATAGGAATTTGGTATTAAAAAATCCAATCAGAACCCCTTAGAATTCCATTAATCATCACTAATAATAATTTGAAGATCCGATTGGAGCAGTGGATGTGGCAATAGTCTATTACACCAAAGGTGTGGATTCGATTCCTACGAGTCGAAAATTATGCGATGAATATTGTAACTTTCTACTATCTGGGTGTTTATCTATCTATAATGTGTATGTATTTACAATAAAAAGTATGTTTAAGTATGTCTATCAGTTATTTAGTTTCCATAGTGCAAGTTTTGTTTAGTTTATGACTAAATGGGGTAGTGTTAAATGTTTTATAATATGTAATATGATAAAAAAGTAACAAAACACATATATACAAATATCCTCACAAGCTTTCGCATTTATAATATTATATAGTAAAATGTATACCTATGCATATTAAGACAAACTTATTGGCTATACAATGAAATATAAAAAAGTGAGGTAGTTAAATATTATTATCGTTCATTGTTCAGGAGTATAGTTCAGTATAAAAAGTATCGGATTACTTAATGAATCATTAATTAGCTTAGAGTTACAAAGACCTTTGAAATTGTAAGCTTAGAACGTTCCGTTGAACGTTATTTAAAATACGACATTGTTTTAACGAGTAGTCGTCTGCTTTGATTGATTAAAAAATGCTCATAGCACTCACTATCACTACTACGTGATTTTTTATTTCATTAATAAAATACAGTCGAATTTAGAAACTCCTCAATTTTTTGGGGTGGGCTAAAAATTTGATACTTAAAACTTACAAATTTTTAATAATATGAAATGATGGAATTTGGATTCATTTAAAATAAAATATTTTGAATTAAAAAAGTGGCGACCGCTTTGTGATTTTGTGATGTTATTATTCTATTCGAGTCACAATTCGAGTACTTTTTGTGACAGCCCCCAATTTTAAAAATTACTTATTTTTTTTTTACTGATTTTCAAACTTTATCTAGTCGCGTACAAAAACAGAATCATTTTATTTATACAAAGTAAGGTTATATATTCGTATTATTCAGGACTCTCAGGACAAAATGGCGGACGCACCATTTAAAATGATCTCCTGTAGATTTTAAAATGGCTTCCATCGGATTAAATGAAGAAAGTTATAAGGAAGAAACCTTATAATTAGTTTTAAACTATTAATCGAAGCACATTTATTTTCATTTTGTTTTTTCTCTTAATTTCAAAGCTTCATAACATCAAGATGGCCGCCGCGTACAAAATGGCGACCGCATTTAATAAAAACATTAATACGGTTTGAAGCTACAGTGATGTATTAGCAGCGAGCAAACGTTATTATTCTGTACGAGTCTCATTCCGAGCTCTTTTTGCGACGGTCCCACGACGGGGACCTTTTTATCAAAAACTTATGAAGTATTTCAATGTACATTTCGAATTGCCGGCTTAATTTTTTGGGGCGTGTTTCGCTATACCCGCTTTTGAGAATTGAAGGGAATTTTTGGCAAACGTTTTTGTTTTTGTGTTTAGATTAAAACGATGTTCTTTTAAAATATGATAAAGGCTGTTTTAGTTATTATATAATTATCTTATAAGCTTTACTCGCGGCTTCGCTAGCCTTCAATTCGGAAGAAATAGATGAATAAAAGGTTCATTCCTTCTGCAAATTTAGCTAATAGTCTATCTGTATACGAAGTTTTATAAAAATCCGTCAAGGAGTTGCGGGCTGATTGACACACCAACATCCAAACCTAACTTTCATATTAGAAGGATGCGCATATATATTCAAAATATAACATACTAGCGCCCCGCGGTTTCATCTACTTAACTTCTGATCCCGTGGCAACGCCGGGATTAAAAGTACTCTTTATGTTATTCAAAATCTTCACCTATATGTATACCAAGTTTTTGCGTGAAAGAGTAACAAACACAAATACATACATTTACAAAAACTTTCGCATTTATAATATTAGTAGGATTATATAAGATTGGTAGACGAATCAATCTTTATTGTAAAACATTCTCGATTACAACACTCCATTATCAATTCTGATGTTATTTAATTCAACGAAAGCAATAAAGTCACACAAATGAACAGTATTTTAATAAAACTCGGAATATATCAAAGAGAATACCAGTTTATTTACAAAGAATTAATTTAATCCAGTCCCCGGCTGAGGTTATAAACAGGAGTTAAAGTCTTTATTTGGTAAAAGAATCTGGTTATAGCAGTGAATCCCTGAGACAGGCTAAATCCTGTATGACGGGCCTAATGCTTCCGACATTGAAAAACTGTAAGGTGGGCGGAGGTTGAGGGTACACTGGGAATTTAAATTTTCTGTTTTTTCTATTATTTTTTCAAAAATTATAAGCTACGTGTTCAGTTTTACAAATTTTATGATATCAAATTCTTAACCAATTTTCGGAAACACGGGATGAATTTAACAGAGACTAGCCAACCACTTCTAAATATTTTTGCAAAATTTGCGATGTATATCCATATAATATATTATGAACAAACTGGTAATATAGAGTGAAGTGTGTATTTATCAATTCTCTTTTTAATATTTTTTTTACATTTCCAACGTTTTTGCATTAAACTGTAACTTATTATGAAATAAAGAAACTTTTACCAATTTTCGTTAACAAGCCATATTAAACAGTAACTTGTTTATCGCTTGTGTTATTGACTTACACTATATTTTATTATTCTATAATACATTATGTAATGTTTAGATTACATGAGCTTCGACACAAATGCTTACACTCTAATACCTTGTGTGTAAGCAAAGTGAATAAATAACTTGAATAAACTGCACGATATCCGCGAAGCAACCACTACGTTTAGTACTTATTTATTAACTCCTGCCTCGTTGCTCTAGTGGTTGCATCTTTGTTCAAGGGGCTCGGGTTCGATTTCCAAAAAATGTTATAGAGATTTTTTTAACAAAATGTCTCCATAACAGCCCTTAGTCTGGGAGTTCGAGGTGTTGGAACACCCCAGTGCCTCGGAGAGTGCGTAAAGACGTCGGTCCTGCGCCTGATCTCTCTCCAGTTGTGTCAATCTGCCGTCACATCGGATTATGAGAGTAATTAATAGAGAGTGTACCTGTGTTTGCGCACATACTTGTGCATTATATATAAGATCTCTGGCGTACCTGGCTGATCTCTGTTGAGATTGGCCACCATGACCAATATCGGCCGGGAAAGCAATATTATTATAATAAAGACCAATAAACTAGTTGTTTTTTGTAATAGTGGACTTGCTTCGCACGCCAATTCAAGTAACAAAGAGGTCTCAGTCTCAAGAATGTCTACAAAAATATTACTTCATTTAAAAAGCTCCTCATTTTCATTGACATCCAAAGAAATAATCAGCATTCAAGAGTATTGTCTTGTTTTTAACGATTCTTTGATCATTTATATTCTCATTAAAATTTCGAATGAACAATGAGAATCGAACATTTCCCTCTCTAAATGCAATATTTACGATCCTCAACCAGTCCAAACCAAAGGCTAGCCCGAAAGATTGATTTTTGGAAGTGGAGGGGAGAGGGGGGAGGTCTATGTAAAATCACAAGATATGAAAATATCACAATAAAACACCTCGTGATGAATGGACAGCCCCTATGTATAGCGAATCAAATGACGACTAGTTTATATGGAAGCCAAATACCAATTGAATAAAGTATAGTTTTCTTACTTAACATAATATGTTTATACGTTGAAATTATACATCGGATAAACATACGTCTTTTTTTCCTTTTCTGTTAATTATAACTGAATCTTATCATTTAATAATTGTATCTCCTATTATTTTCAATTTGATAATTGTATTTTAATTTTTGTAGATAATTGAATCACATGCTTTGTCATCACTAAGATAGACAATTTGTGATCCAAATATATTTATAAAATCATTGTGCACAATTATATTATGTACCGACCATGTTTACCTACGTCTATCAGTTATCCAGTTTCAATAGTACAAGCTTTGCTTATTTTGGGACTAGATGGCGTTGTGTTTATTCATTTATTTATTCATATAACATTGCATAAAACATGGTTTACAGTGATCTTATTTTGGATAATGTTCGCATGTTTTGCTACTTATTATATAGCATGCAAAATATTAGTTTCATACAATAAAAATAGAAACAAATTAATACAAACATACTAAAACATAATTTTTAAATCGTCATATGGAATTATACAATTTAAAGTCATCCTAATATTCTTAATACATTTATAATATTCTAGTACATTTTATAATCAATATTCTCAAAGTCCTTTATGCTGTAAAAACTACGTTCTCTGAGCCATTCATATAGTCTAGTCGTGAAATTTCCAATTGTAAGTATCTTTAGTTTTTTTGGCAGGCGATTATACAATCTAATACACATACAAACACAATTTTTACTGATTTTTGCCAATCTAGGATAGTCCTCAAAAACGAGTCTATTTGGATCTCTCTGATTGCGAGAAGTAACGTCACATGCCTTTTTAAAAAGATAAGTATGTTTATGTACAAATACACACACATCATAAATATACAATGAAGGAAGTGGCAATAAATTCAGTGTTTTAAAGACTGGCCTACATGATTCGTCTGGTAACATACCACACATAGCGCGAATACATTTCTTTTGGGCGATAAATGCTCTGATCTGATCGGTGCTATTGCCCCATAACAGGAGTCCATAGCGAAGGATAGATTCGACGTACGCGTGATATGCAATAATTGCGGTCTTTAAATTGGTACATTTTTTGACTTGTCTTAGGGCATAAACAAACTTATTAATCCTATTGCATACATTGTCAATGTGTGATTTCCAATCAATGTTTTGATCAATAATCAGTCCGAGGAATTTTATTTCTGTTGTACCATGAATTTGGTCAATACTAAGATTATATTTATTATATTGAATATAATTAGATTTATTTAAATTGATTTTAAAATTATTATAGTCAAGCCATTCAATGATTTTGTCAATTGTAAGATTTATGTCAATGGTATGATCATTAATTGCATTAGATATAGATTTTTTGTCAGATGTCACAATAATGGAAATGTCATCAGCAAAATTAATAAATTTATGATTTGTTATATTTGTTATGTCATTAATATATAAAATAAATAAAATAGGGCCTAGCACGCTTCCTTGTGGCACACAGTAGTTATTGACTTTGTATTCGGAAAGATAACTCATTACTTGTGTTGCATGTTCAGGAATATTTATTTAAATAAAAAGCCCACTGTACCCCCAACATCCCTCGTCAAACCATATTACAACTTCACGCATGTTGAATACATTCCCTAACTTCAATACAGTTATATATTTATGACGTCAAACTAAGTTCCTACTTGAACAAATAAATACGCTAGCTTAATGTTGTTTTTGCTGAAAGTTATCAAGTTCGGTAAATGTATCGAATTGGAATATATTTTGTAATAGCTGATCCGCGCGGCTTCGCTCTCGTAGTATATCTCATAATCTTTACTAATATTATAAAGAGGAAACCTTTGCATTTTTGTCTGTTTGTACTGCATAGGCTCAAAAACTAATGGGCCGATTTAAAAATTTATTTTACGATTTCTTAGAGGGATTCTTCCAAATCCGCGGGGAACAGCTAGTGTCTAAATAAAATATAGCATATGTTACTCGTGAATAACGTAGTTTTCGAATTGTGAAAGAATTTTTAAAATCGGTCCAGTAGTTTTTGAGCCTATTCATTACAAACAAACAAAGTTTTCCTCTTTATAATATTAGTGTAGATTTGACTTTCAATTAGTGTAGATTTGATTTTTTTGCATATTATTGCTATCCCAATAACATTTATTGGTCCCGTTCGGGATTCAAACTTGAGATATCGATTGGCTAATGTATAACTGGGTGTTTATGTATACAGTCTTGAAAAAATTAGAGGATATAAAGTAAGCGTAGTAGAAGCCGATGGTAAAAAGGTATAAATTAAAAACCTTTGATAGTTTAGAAGAATTAAATATCCGAATTAAATGTATAAAACTGTACATTCTATGGTGGCAGTAATAATAGTTTAATATCACTACTAAAGAATTTAATTTATTTTATGTAATAATTAATTTCAGCAGGGATTTAATAATTATGATGAATAAAATATTTTAATGTGATATAATATTTTTATGCTTATTTATATCTTCACCTCAGCTTCCACCTTCCTTTTGGTATAACAATGGTTAGGAAATTATGATGTAATAAACATTGTAATTTTTTATTGTCTGGGTGTTGATTTATCTATAGTACACATTTAAAATATAAGTATGTTTATCAGTTGTCTAGTTTACATTTCACAAGTTTTTTAAGATTTGAAGTGAACTAAAGTATATAATAAACTAAAAGTTACAATTTAAGTAATGGATAGTACCGTTGTAAGGTTCTAAAACTGACCTTTATACTAAGTAATATCATTACTTATTCAGAATCCCTGTATGACCTTCGCGTACAATAGCACGTAACAATTGCGGTAAATATTACTTTAGTATACAGGGTGAATTTTTCAAACGAGAATTCAGGGCTGTTTGTTTTTCCAAAATCAGCATTCCTAGCTACCTAAATCAATTTTTCGAATATACAATGATGCAGTTTTTATTTTCGTTAAAATCAACCTCGAGACTGCTTTTAGCACTTTTTAATATTCCCGATAGTTAAGGTTGGTCCTGAAATCGCACTTTAAAAAGTTAATCTATATAGCTCCTGCCTTTCACTTTTTCGCCACTGTCACGTTCAGTTCAGGATGTAGTTTTGTAGTTACATTTTTGGGGGAAATAAATACATTTTTTTCGTCAGGTATACTCAAAATGACACTGGGTGTCACTAAATGCGTTTAAAAATTAGTTGAAAGGACTATACGCAAAAAAAAGATTACATAGGCGTCTTTTTTTTTTAATTGATAAATTTTTACAAATTTTGTAGACTTCGCAAGCCGTGGGCGGCAATTTCTGTAGAAATAAGTACTGGACGACCCGATTGGTGCAGTAGATGTGGTAACGGTCTACAACATGGATGCACAGACTGCGGCCCCCCAATAACAAATATAATACTTTTGTGCTCTCGAAAAATTTTGAATTCTATTCCAGAATAAAACCACAGAAAATATGTTCAAAAAGTCATTTGAATTACGTCTTTAATTACCTTTCTGGTGGCCGGCCCACTATCAGTTCTGGATTTCCCGTGTAGCCTAGTCTTAATAAGTCTGTGCAACCATGGACTACAACAACGCTTACCTATATGTACACCAAGTTCCATAATAATCGGTTAAGTAGTTTTTGCGTGTAAGAGTAACAAACATACATACATCCTCACAAACTTTGTCGTTTATAATATTAGTATGATTCGAACAGATTTCCAAATAATATAATGTTAAAGTATTTTAAAAACTGTACTCGATAATCCATACGTAAGTTTTCATCAACATCAATTTTCACGGTTGACAGTAATTAAGGTTAAACATAGTAATTTATATTTAAATTCACCTTTAGCTATAATTCCGATATAATTTCCGATGTGTGCCAATCACAATTTATTGACACTTTGATAAAATTGTTTGCGAATTGTTTTTAATGAAAAATGTTTAATCACTGTTTTAATAATAATTTCATTAACGGTACCCTAGGGTATGAGTGTACCCATTTAAAAACAAGATTACTAAAAAATTTTAAACCCTCCTAGCAGAAGATCAGCGTAAAGCAGTATACATTTAATTCTTCTAAAATGTCAGTTTTTTATTCATATCTAATATAATTTATAACCATCAGTTTCCACACCGCTTTATATCCCCTTCTTCAACACTGTATAAATAAACACCCGGTATGTAACGATCCGTCAAATACTATACGTTGAATATTTACTATTTTTTCATAAATATAAAGAGATAATAAGATAGAAAGAAAGAAAATCATTTTATTAAAAAAACACAATCACAACACAGACACTATAATAAATTCAACACAAAATACATTAATAAGGAAAAAAACACAAAAATATACATTTAATGAGTAAAATACAAAATGGCGTTGTTTCTAAAAAAAGGACTCGGCCAAATATGAGGTTAAAACCTCAAAACTGATTTTCAGCTCCAATTTTAAAGGTCTGCTGTTCGAAAACGACTCATTACACAATTGGAAACAAAATAATTAAAAAATAAAATAAAAGAATGAAAAAATTGGATAATTAATAAAAGGTAAAATAAATAAATTACCACATTATCTCTATATTCACGAAAATACTCCCTCCTATAAATGACAAGGGTATTCCTTACAGCTTAATAAAATCAAGCGGAGGGATTCGACTAAAAAATGTATGTCAAGTGACATTAACATCGGTCAGACAAGTATGACCGGATCCGTCTGACCTGCCATAAGGTCTGAGGGTTTGAGGGGTTTTATGATGTCTACAAGTGTCAGCAAAGACTGATTTGACGGCAATGTTATAAAAGGTTGAGTTTTTAACGCGTGAAGATGTTTTATCGATAACTTATGGTATAACTGACTAGTAACTGTTTTGGAATTTTTATGATGTTTCAATTTGATGAAGGATTTATCCTTTTTTTTAATTGGTGGTTTTTTCAAAAAATACAAGGCGATCCCTTCTAGTCCCATTAAATATTTTAGTGTGTTCATTATTATTTTAATGAACATAATGAATGAATGAATGAATATGAATGAACAAGCTAGCGAGTCACCTGATGGTAAGTGATCACCTCTGCCCATAAGTACTCGTAACGCCAAACGCCTTGCAAGTGTGTTGCCGTCTTTTGAATAGCAATAGGTTCTCCTCTAAAAGGTCTCCATATCGAAGTCGTTCAGAAACACCGCTGGTGGTAACCATGGAGATGGTGGTGATTCAGTGCTTTCAGATTATCAAATTATAAGCGTATCTATACTTATTAGCTAAAGTCGAAGAGTTTGCTTGTTTGAACGCGCTTATCTCTGGAACCCGTTTGAAAATATACTTTTGTGTTAGATAGATCATTAATTGAAGAAGGCTATAATTATAACATCGAAGACTTACCCACGAGTAACATAGGCAATATTTTATAGGCTATATGTATAAAATTATGCTACGAAAGTGAAGCCGCCTGGAACAGCTGGTAATTCTAAATGCAATTTTTGCCGTATATATAAGAAATATATATAATAGTCACAGCATCCCAAAAATAAGTGTTAGTAAGGTGTGACATTTCATAAGCACGTTTAAGTTTTTCACACAAACCCGTATTAAGTGGTATAGAACCTCGATCTCTTAAGTCGGTCAGAAGTCAATGCACGGTCCCTTTTCGCTCCATTTAATGATTGCGGAGTATCAAGACATCGGTCGACCCTTGCATTTAGGGTAACTATCATTTTGAAAAACCTTTCCCAATATTATAAAGCTAAAGAGTTTGTTTGAACGCGCTAATCTCAAGAACTACTGGTCCGATTCGAATGATTCGAATTTTAGTGTTAGATAGCCCATTTATCGAGGAAGGCTGTAGGCTATATATCATCCCGATATTCCCAGGGGAGCGAAGCCCTGGGACGCAGGTAGTAATGGATAAATGAAAGAGGACTTTTACAGAACTATATAATAAATATTAGAAGATTTCAACGTAACATATGAAATTTACGAGTATGACTTGTTATTATCATATAAGTAAAGTCTTCTCATGGGGCCTGAGAATATGACATCCTTCTGACTTAGACTTCGCTATGTGTACAGTATGTGATGTGTTCCAAAAGAGTAAAGCAGTAAAGTCAAGAGTCAGTCGCTTCGAGGGAAGCCAGCTGCCACGCTGGTCGAGAGTGGCGACTACGCTTAGATGAGAAACAACTGGGCCTTCGCGCGCCACGCTTCTAACTGTCAATGATATACAAGCCAAGATTTGTCATTTGTCATTATAGCCAATTAGAAAAATAAACGATTTAAATTTGAATAGGTATTTATTCCAACCGTCCTTAAAATTCATAACGTGTGCTCACCCTACACTTTCGGTCCATTTGACCAAAGGTTTTAGGAAGTGCGATCTTTATTCATAACCTACTCGTATTGTTTTTGTTTAACGGCAAAAACTTTCAGAAAGGGAATTCCCAATGCTCTTGGTTTGGCGTTTGGATTATTTGGAAAGATTACTTTTTGATCGAAGGACGAATATTACGCAAATATTTTGAATGAATTTTCATCTATTGATTTTATTAATCTTACTCATATTATAGTTTGAAAGTTCATATAATTTGCTCTTCGTCTATGTATAGACTATAAGCTGAGTCCCGCGGTTTCGCCCACGTATATATCCAGTTCTCGTTGGATTTTCGGGATAATAACTATCCTATGTCATTCCTAGGGTTTCAAATAATGTGTATAAAACTTCATCCGAATCGGCCCTGTAGTTTCGGAGCCACTTCAATACAAACAAACAAACAAACAAAAAATTCCACTTGATAATATTACTTAGTACACTATTAGCTAAATTAGGTGAGGATATGTCTTTTTGATTTATAGAATTGCCTTGTTCTAAAATTTCTTTTTTGATACAATGACCTTTAAAACTGATTTAAATGAATTCAGATTTTCAAAAGAAAAACTTAGAGATTAATAAACAATTACCTTAATGGATTTACGAAATTGTAAGCGTGATTATTTTTGGTCCACATGTTTTCATCTTAAAGCGATTCCTTCCTATTCTGATAAAGGAAATCTGTACCTATATTTATTTGTACCTAAGAATTTATATGTAGAAGAATTCGTAAGAGAAAATAAATAATTCGTGGGAGAAAATGAAGACATTTCTCCTTTCAAGGTTATATCTGAGGTGTGATGTACAAAATAATTTGAATATCCTTTTTGTAAGGAGTTTATAAAAATCTACACAAGTCTTGTATTTTTCCGACTTTGCTTAGGACTTATTGATATTCGATATTGGTAGAAGCTTTTCTTTAATACAATATTAAATTTTGTCAAGTGGATTTTGTCAATACTGACTATACCATATGGAAAACAGGATACATTGAACACGTCGCGTAATATTGAGAACGACTATTTTGCTATTTTATAATTTAATCGTACCTCACGTTATGTTGGTGCCACTAGAGCTATTTCAATTGTGTACTATCTATATAATCTACAATCTACACTAATATTATAAAGAGAAAAACTTTGTTTGTTTGGTTGTAATAATAGCTCAAAAACTGCGGGAGCGATTTGATTTGGCATGCAGGTAGCTGTTATGCCGTAGGCATCCCCTAATAAAGGATATTAATCAAATCCTATGGGAACGGGGACTGATATACGCGGCTGAAACCGCGAGGTGCAGCTAATTAGTAAATAAATTAACGAAGATTTCTTCTTTTGCTATAAACTTTTACTCTGACAAAAACATTGACTAAATAGAATCTTCAATGAACAAAGTAATTACTAAATTATTCCAGTACATGGCTAAAACCGATTTAATTAAAGTCCCGAATTATAACTTTCAAACAATTAACATAAATAATTCTTACCTTTCTTGAATAGAATTACATTCAATAAAACCTAGCATTGGACAAACTTCCTAAGTTTCGGTCCCAAACGACATTAGCTGCGGATCCCTGATTTGTAACTCCAAGGATAAAGGATTAATTGTCTTTATCTGGTTCCGAACCGTTTTACGAGCTAGCGCTGAAACCAAATTGATTCTTGTTTAAAGTTTACGTCCTTGGAAATTCAATTATACGCTGTTTTGTTAGAACTTACGTCAAAAATTCAAGGAGCTAGATCAATTGTGGAATGCGGATGGTTTTTAGTCGCAATTACGTCGGCTTTTAGTATATATTTTTCAGTTGGTTTCGGCGTAACTTATAAATTTATTTACTTTGTTAAATTAAAATCTTTTGATAGTGGAGTATTGTTATATATTTTGATGTGTGACGTACCTACGGTTGGTATTCCAGAAATTATTATATCTTCGGATAACATAACATGATGACTTGTCCTATGATTACTTAACAAACCTGAAATTAACTTTTTGTAAAATCGTAACAAAAATTCATATGATTTCTATAGTATAAACATTTTATACTAAAGATATATTTATACGAGATATAAATAGTATGTCCCAGAACAATTTCATAAGAAAATTTTCAGGCTAGACTTTATTATGTATTTTGTTAAAGACGTACATTTTTAAGAACATAATTTGACCGTCGATACAATGTTGCTACCGCAGAGCAATTTAAAAGCTTAAAACAAAATATTAAACTTAAACGCTCTGTAATTTCAAACAAAAGTAAAAAAGTTCTCGGTTGAACAATACACTACTTAAAAATCTTTGTAAAGAATAACCTTGTGTTTAATGAGTGTCATTAGGCCCTCAAGAGGCATGACCCATATGGGAAGGTCGTAAATAATGAGGGTACTCTGAGGTCATCTCCTAATCAACAGAAGTACGTGATCTTGGAACCAATAGGGTAAGCTTTTTCATCAGGCCAATTAGAATGAAATTCGGCAACCAGCATTAAGTCCGTAACTCTTGTAATCTCTGACCGGTTTTGGTCATAGTAGCCACTGTCAAGACTAGTCAAGTGCGTAGGAGATATTATAGCCGAACATTGCACAATTGGACCAAGCTCGCATCAGTGTAATTACATCCCCTAGCAGTAGATCGGTGTGAAGCAGTATAGCACTGTATTTCGTAAAATGAGCGGCTGCCCCGAATCCTGTGCTCCATTCTGTTCCTCTTCTCTCCCAACGTCCCATCATTAATTCTATAATGTATAATGAGTGTCATCAGGCCCTCAAGAGGCATGACCCATATGCGAAGGTCGTAAATAATGAGGGTACTTTGAGGTCATCTCCTAATCAACAGGAGTACGTGATCTTGGAACCAATAGGGTAAGCTTTTTCATCAGGCCAATTAGAATGAAATTCGGCAACCAGCATTAAGTCCGTAAGTCTTGTAATCTCTGACCGGTTTTGGTCATAGTGGACTCTTTCAAGACTAGCCAAGTGCGTAGGAGATATTATAGCCGAACATTGCACAATTGGACCAAGCTCGTATCAATGTAATTACATCCCCTAGCAGTAGATCGGCGTGAAGCAGTATTGCACAGTACGGTGAGTGGCTGCCCTGTAGCCTGTGTCCTGTTATTCTTCTCTACCAATTACCCATTATTCATTCTATAATGTTTAATGAATGTCATTAGGCCCTCAAGAGGCATAACCCATATGGGAAGGTCGTAAATAATGAGGGTACTCTGAGGTCATCTCCTAATCAACAGGAGTACGTGATCTTGGAACCAATAGGGTAAGCTTTTTCATCAGGCCAATTAGAATGAAATTCGGCAGCCAGCATTAAATTTGTCAGTAAGTCTTATAATCTCTGACCGGTTTTGATCATAGTGGCCACTGTCAAGACTAGCCAGGTGCGTAGGAGATATTATAGCCGAACATTGCTCAATTGGACCAAGCTCGCATCAGTGTACTTGTTGTCGATGATCATGGGTAGTCACTTAAAATCAAGGGAACTGCATGCTTCACTTGCCTGTTCTAGCATAAAAAAAACAATATGTGATGATGCATGTATTACAGTTGGCAATGACTACGCAATCGCAATGCAGAATTAGTATTTTTTTACATATAAATTCAATTAATTTTCCACATTTAAATACATCCCTACTTCTTTACTATAGATATAATATTTCTATATATTTATATTATTCATATAATAGTGAAAGTGTCACTGTCTAGCGCTTCTTCACGCCTAAACCGCTGAAAAAAATTGCATAAAATTTTGAAGCAATATATTTTGAAACCAGATAAAGGACATAGGATAGCTTTATCCTGGAATCCTATACGGAAAAGATACGCAGGTGAAACTGCGAGGCAGAGCTAGTAGGATATAATATTTCACACATTATCCAGACTCAGCGGAAGTTTTAGTGATTCATCATGAAACGCCAAAAACACGTGCCAAAGCTACCGCTCATCTATTATAGTGTGGATATATAGAAAAAGATGTGTGTGGATGATTAAATATATAATTATATAAAAGACTAGCGACCTGCCCCCGCTTCGCACGGGTGCAAAGCTGATACTAAATACACTACAGAAAAATTGTGAAATAAATCTCGTAGGGCTTAGCCCGCGTTTGCAATATAAGCGGAAAAAATTGATAATTAACGACATCACATTAGAAACCTCAAATATAACAGCATTTCTCCACTATTTAGTTGATGTAATCATACATATAAATATTTCTCTTCAATCACTCTATCTATTAAAAAACCTCATCAAAATCTGTTGCGTGGTTTTGAAGACTTAAGCATACAAAGGGACATAGGGACAGAGAAAGCGACTTTATTATATACTATATAGTGATATAGCGCAGAAGTAGCCCGATATTCACGATAATTAAGAAACAAAACCATCTTAAGCTGCCTTAAAAAATTAGGTCGTCATAGAAATATGTAGGCCATTTGATATCAATAGAATCTTTGTTTTAATACAGGATGGCGAATGGCGGAAGCGAAGGCATTTTAAGGAAAACAAAATTCTCTTCATCACAAATAAGTTAAAAGAAGAATTAAGTTATTCTACGAAATATAAAAAAAATGTTTTTTCAAACAAAATAAATGTTGCGAAAATTGTTACAAATATTAGACACCATTAATACTCGTTATTAATATATCAAATTATAGTTTAGCGTTCAAATACAATTTTAGCCAATATGTTTAGTCTTAAACTTTTTTTATTAGTTACTAAAAGAATACAACCATGACATTTAACTACAATTGGCCTATTATTGACAATTAAATATTCCTATTGTTTGCTATCAAAAATGTTAGCAACGATTATTCACAAAAATCTTATTTGAATATAGTCCACAAGTATGCGCGCATACACAGGTGCACTCGCTATTCATTTACTCTCATAACCTCAGGGGACGGCAGACTGACACGACCGAAGAGAGATCAGGCACGACTGGCGGTTTTTCGTGCTCTCCGAGGCACGGGGGTGTTCCAAACCGCCAACTTCCAGACTCAGGGTTATTACTGAGATTTCTTTGTCAGAAAAATCCAGATAACATTTTTTGACCCTGCCCGCGATTCGAATCCTAAATCTAAAAAATCTGTGCCAAAGATGCAACCGTTAGACCAACGAGGCAGTCAAAAAAAATGCAGTGTGGGTAATGAAATGATTGGAGGGAATATAAAAAGACGATAACTTTATTAGATATTTCTTCTTATACCGGTTTAAACTCACTGCTGTTTAACTTGGTGCATACCGTCTTAATACAACTAATTATACGATGGCTCACTTATCGTTGAATCAATAGATTATTATATTGATTAGGCGACTTTATTCCATTATGGTGTGGAGACGACTAAAACTCGTGCATAGTACGTACGCTACATGTCAGCACATTCGTGTAGCGTTCTACAGTTTCTACAGCAGTAATGCATATATGAATAGTCAATTTTGAACCTTTTTAGAATGTTGAACTCTTTATTTGTGCTGAAATCTTCTTAATCCAGGCCCTATCTAGTTTCTCTAACCCATTGCAGCGTCTTGTATCGAAAAACTATGAATAGTTTTATATAGTTATGAACTATTAATACTGGTCATAAGGGACAAATTGCATTAAGAAGTTCGTTACAAACTTTGCATGCACAAGGCCACAGATTATAAAAAGCAAATCCAAAACTTTCCATACTATCACAGTCTAAAGAATACATACAGCCGTTGCACGAAACTATCACATAGACAGCGTCCCAAATCTCCTTCGACAAATGTCGACATATTTCGTTCGTATTGCGGGACACTTCTTTCAAGGTTACATACAGTATATCCCGTATCCCCATCCCATTCCTCTCCCATCCTATTCTACTCTCCTCCCTCCTTCCAGCCGGCAAGGCATCTGCGACACTTTGATGTTCATGGGTTGCGGTCAGTCACTTAACATCAGGTGAACCGCATGCTCCGTGTGCCTGTTATAGCATTAAAAAAAGGTGACGAAAGTGACCAGTCAGCTATCTGCGATATGTATTGTAAATGTTTTAATGTCTTACACAAAATAAAAGTTATTCCTTATAATGCGAATCTCTTACTCTTTTTTATTTGTTTTTGCTTTTTTGGCGTCACGTTCGTCTTCACAGGCTCCATCTATTCCATGTTATAATCTGATATTGTGTTTTCGATGGAGAAAAGTAGCGTCTTAAATATTTATTCACTGCTGGACATAATTGTCTCACAGAGCGCCAATTTGCAAGTTATTTCTGCCGCGCTATTCATATTGCCTTCAAATCTAGATGAAAGTTATTATAGTTATTATTTTTCTATCGTAATTAAATGTCCTCCATGTAAAGTTTTTACTACTGAGAGGTCTATAAATCCTTAATGCGAAAGTTTGTGAGGATGTATGTATGTATCTGGGTTTGTTACTCTTTCATGCAAAAACTACTGAACCAATTATGATAACACTTGGTATCCATATCGGTAAGGATCCAGTATAACATAATGGCTCAATAAATAAGCCATAAGGCCCTTTATCCCGGAATTCCTACGGGATCAAAAGTTACGTACACGAGGGAAACCCCAAAGCGTTGCTAGTATTACATATAAACACTTTGATAGTGTTCAACTATATAATACTTTTGTTTCACTAAATCATCTCCATTTTTTCGGCAACCGGTTATGGTAATGCTTCCAAGAAAATCTAAATGTCACACTTTGAAAGGGAAAATAAAAATAAATTGTTGATATTTCTCAACCACGAATTGCCATCACTTTCATTGGCATGTAAAAGACCTTTTGTCGACTGTTTAGCAAACTCATAAAATGTTAGTGTAACCGAAACTATACTTTATCCCTTTCCCTTACAGGCTACATTGGCTTGTAGATTTCAGTTACTATGTTGTACCCTAGATCGTAGGCATCATAAAGCATTATTATGTTAAAGATGATAGAATATTTCAGAAATTATAGTGGATGAGATTTTATGAATCATTTACGTAACTTCGTTTTAGGTTTCAGACTTTCAGTCCTTGCTAGGGTTAATAGTTAATTTGATACTTTTCTTGAAATAGATTTTAAGCCTGAAAAATTCGAACATATTATGTAAAAGCAAGCACGTTTGAATACCTAGGGAATTCTAGATCTCCCTATCCACGGGATGTTATAATTTTTCATTTTCCAAAAAATATGAAGCGAGAACCCTATTCCTAATAGGAGCAATGTAATATGTTCAAGACCTAAAAGCTAAATGGCCATTAGAGATACGTACATTCATCAAATAAGAACCTTAAATAAAGCCGATATTTATTACGGACGAGGCCAAATTCTTTTAGTGATTTTCAGACAAATGTGACATTATAAGTAATATCAAAAAAGCAGGAGATATGTTTATATTACTTACGATTACACATTAGATAATAACTTTTTGCCAAAAAATAGAATCGACTTTCTCACTCTAAAAAGTAGAAAATAACTTTTATTTTATTTTTGTTGAAATCTATACAAAGTCGGTGCAACATCTTGTTTAATATAAAGTAGATAAAGGTTAAGTGCGTTGGAGCCGTAAAACGGCATGTTCTATCATTTACTTCTTTCCCAGCTTCATTCTCTTGTCCTTGTCCTTAACCATCATCGAACACTTTCCTATTCTGAGAGCAGCAATTGTTTTTATCCTAACCAATCGTGTAATGCTACAGGTGCTCATGGTAAGATAATTTTTTCCCAGGTTTATTCTCCTGACTTCGTTTTCATCTTTCATTAATCCCCTTACCAGACTAGGACTAACATCTGGAAATCTTATATTACAGGCAGCTATGAGTAGCGAGGATCACTAGATATCAGGTAATCCATAAATTATCTTTAAAGAGCTGCAGAAAAGACAAAATTTTCCATGACGTATTGGCAACGAAAGATTTACATGCATATGAATTGTACTTATCGTATTCATTGCGTATCTCATTGATGAGTTGTGATCCGCAGAGAACAACATATTTTAGTACTAGGGCTAAATTCTCGCTACCTAAAGCTGCCTCGAAATCTTTTTATATTACAGGCAGCTATGAGTAGCGAGGATCACTACACATCAGGTAATCCATATATTATCTTTAAAGACCACCAGAAAAGTCAAACTATGCAGTATACAATGCGTATCTGATTGAGGAGTTGTAATCCGCAGAGAAAAACATATTTTAGTATAAAATCTAAGAGCCACTTTGCAGCAATAAGTAAGTGGAAATTGAAAATTGTCGAACATAAGTCTACAATCATAAATCCTTTGGTTTATTGATTCAGTCGTGCGGTGGAGCGAGAGCCGCAAACGGCATGTCCTGTCGTTTTGTTTCCCGAGCTTCGTTCTCGTTTCGTTTGTTTTGTCAATACGTTAAATTATTGGGAAATAGCGATTGCGATGTCTTTTAAAATTGTCAATGCTTTTTCTTTTCCGCTTGTAAGGGATTTAATGTAGATTTTTATATGTGGTTTGTTGCCTCGTTAAAAGAAAAACTAACATCGAGGAAATGTTTTTCGAGGAATGTCCATTTTTCTTCTGTAGTCCTTAGATAGAGTAATCGAAAATATATTTTCTTGGCACTAAATGCAATGAAAATAAAAACAGTATACCCAATTGAATTACATTTTACAAGAATTCCAAAGTCATTGCTATTTGTAACAGCTGTCGTTCACATCACAAAATTAGTATATAGATTCTGGCTAAGCAGGCAAAATTGCCAACCTTATCAGTGCATATACAAAATAGAACAAGTAATTATGACGTTAACAATATATGATATTAAATAGGTAATTACATTTCAAGTATAACCGCCATTTTCATATTTAATAACACCACAGTAAAAAATAGATAATCTAGTCTATTTTTACTCAGGATCTGAACATCTCCTACGAGGAAATATTAAATTGCCCCAGGTAAGTCTATCCCTTAATAGCCTCGCCTAGTATGAAATATTAGCGCTTAAACAGAATACTTGAAAATTATGACGGTAGCTCAACATAATTGAGTTCAGAAAGTAAGATAAACCGGATTATTCCAGTTAGCGTGGGCAGGAATTTTAAAGCTAGGAGTTGTTAGTATCGTACTTTTTTATTTATATAGATAATATGTTCCATATGATTCGAAGTAATGAACGTACGTGTATGACATTGTATACAGAGAATTTACGTTGAAAAGAAATCACGATGCGTCCGTTGCGTAAATGTATAGGCCTATCGCAATACTTCAGAAAAATTTAACTTTGTAATTACGTTTAGAACTATTCGAGAAGGTATATTTCACAGACTGTGTTTTACAGATTTACAATTAAGTGGTATGAATTTTTAAAGAAATGTTTGTAGGATACTTACATGTATTTATGTTTTAAATTTAGAAAATGTTAAAGGTGATAAGCTAATTTTTTAAATTTTAAAATTGTAATTTCGTTTAGAACTATTCGAGAGTATTGCATTTACATTTTGGCATTTGTTGAAAATTTTAAATGTCGTATTGCTTATTATAAGAAATGTTAAAATAATTCCCTTCCCTATAAAAAAAAATTTAATAATAAGCTAGGCAGCTGAGCTGATGTGCTAATTAAGCTAATGAAACTTACTTATTTGTATTTATTTATTGTATTATTTGCATTTAATATAATAATCAAAACGAGGACACTAAAATGATGACGTAACTCAACATAATTGAGTTTAGCAAGTAAAATAAACCGGATTATTCCAGTAAGCGTGGACAGGAGCATGAATTTTAATACGTCTCTTTCGTATTTTTGAAATTTAAACTTCATAATTTTGTTTCGAACTATGAGCAGATTGCGCTTTTATTGCTTAAAATCTGCGTGATTTTAAACTAAAAAAAGTGTTTTATAAGCTTGAAATAAAATTGAGAATATAAACACTTTTAATACTTTTTTCTAAATTCACTTTTAATTCTTTTTAAATCTGCGTGATTTTAAACTTATAAAAATTGTTTTATAAGCTTGAAATAGATTAAAGAAAATTGAGAATATCGACATTTTTAATACATTTTTCTAAATACACTTTTAATCATCTTTAAATCTGCGTGATTTTAATCTTATAAAAATTGTTTTATAAGCTTGATATAAATTAAAGAAAATTGAGAATATCAACATTTTTATTTTTTATAGTCAATGGCATAGAATAATGAGTTATTAGTTCGTTCTTGAGTAAAAACTCGTAAAAATATAATTTATTCTCGAACCGTATTAAAACTATCATTTGAAAAACATAATATATCAATATATTATGTTTATTTAATAAAGCTGAGCTAAAATTGATTAAACAATGTATAAATTGATATTAAATTAACAGGCCATTTATAGGATACCAAGTTAATCTAAATAATGTTTATCCGAGCTATAAAATAGGTTATAATAGAAAACACTTTATTGCACACATACATAGACAGAAGACACATACATGAAAATAACAAAAACTAGTGCAAGAAGGCGGCCTTATCACTAATGAGCGATATCTGCCAGGCAATCTTAGTATAAAGGAAAAGTTAATTATTGAAAAGAATAGAAGATTTGCACATGTGATTATACAAAATGTAAATGTTGGAAAGCAATACATAAATAATTCATAACCAAAAAAAAAGAAAGGCAAAGTACAGTGAAGTTGAAAGGTAAGAAAAGGGAAAAGATTTATACATATAATATTTTAATTTATACATAATACTATGGGTCATTAATATTATTTTATCCAAATTTCAATAATAATCTAAACTTAAAACAACAAGGTTCAGTTCGGATCGAACCACTAGTAAAAATGCCATTATTCTTACAAATTGTCAACATCGAACGTCGTCACGTTGCCGACACAATCAATATCCTGTAACGAGTAAATTATGTGACCGCAGCTAACAAATCTGATAAAAATCGATGGAGCGGACGTGGGAACAGGGAAAAGCTTGGAGACGTCCAACTCGACAATCGTACAAAATATATTTCGTACAATCAAATTGGCGGCTGTCCAACTATAAACATAACCTTTGATCCTGGACAGAAATAACGTTAAAAGCCAATAAATGTTCACGTTTCGTTTGATTTCAAAGATTAAGATTAATTCAGATCCGGATTTAATGGTGTCAAATTGCGCTTAAATTGATGTAATTGACTTGTCATGGCAGGCAAGCGGAGCATGTGGTTTATCTGATGTTAAGTGACTACCGCAACCCATGAACACTAGCAACTAAATAGTTTCAGCTGTAGTAGAGGGGGAAGGGATAAGATTTGCCTGGATTCTTGCAAAATTGATTTACAGTACTTCCTAAGTATTAAAATATTAGAACAATATTTTTTCCACGACTGATACGCGTTGATTTAAAAACATCAAACATTCAATAGCAAAAATGGTTTGCGACTTTCTAACGACTGGGACCCACTAATTAAAAATTTAAAACTCCATGTCAAGCATACCATTTTCCAAATATTTTTATGGAAAAAAGTGGAGGAAGACACACAATATTTGAAACACTTGAAGAAGGTTCTTTTCCATAACCCGTGACCACGCTTGGTATAAAGTGTTCGAAACGTCGGGTTAATGAATAATAAACCGCGCTTAAAATCCCTTATAAAGTATTTTATTTTATATAGAAAGTATAACTAATTTACAAGAAACACAATACAAACACAAGAAAATACTATATTATCAAATTTTGTCTGTCTTTTGTAAACCCCATTTTCATTATACTATCACGCTACGATTTTGTATACAAAGATCTATTTTAGTCCCGTTCGCTACGCTGCATAAAACTATTAATCGATCAAACGAATTACCAGACACGGAACTGTTTCTAGTAAAACTAAAGCTTTGATCAAGAAAGTAATTTATAAAGAAATGCACGGTGTGACGCGTCTATAATTGGTTCCAGCTCATCTCATTCTTTGGCAGATTGTTGGAAGGATTCGTAGGGTCGCTTCATACGAGGTACGGTTGAACGCTGAAAGACGTAATTATATATTATATTTTTTGAAGGATAGAAACTAAAAGTATGATTTACTTGCTGATTCGCGCTTTGCTCTCGTACCTTAATGTTATTTAAATAGCCTACACAATTTACTGTTACTCGTGGTACATTTTTAAAATCGGTGGTATAATTTTTAAAATCAGTCCAGTAGTTTTCATTAGAAGCAAACAAAGTTTTCGTCTTTATAATATTAGAAAAGTTTCTTGTGAAAATAGTGGAAGTTAAATATTGCGAATGTATTGTATCACATTCGTGATGACGTCGTGGATTCGGATAAGATAACGTTTGTTAGAAACCTGAAAATTGCGCGAGTTATTGAACAGTGATAATACTTATGTTATTTGGCTCAATCACTTTATCTTGATAATAGGTTTCTTTTAGTCCAAAATGGTCATAATTCTTAGCTCAAATCAAACTACAAACAAAAAGGTTCTGTTACATACACGAGTTTGACTTCTGTAACTGTCTGTTTTGTGATGTTATTACAGAGTTATGTCATAAGAGCGTTTTCACACAACCACAGCATACTTATATTATTAGCTCAACAGTATGAAACTCACGCGCGTACTGGTCCCAACCAGCCCAAACCACCTTGTCCGTGAGAGGTCTCTATAAGTGCGTTGCTTGAGGGCGCTTATGAAGTTTGACTTTAGTATCTGTTTGTCAACGCATCCCGTGTGAAGCCCAGTTATTGTCTCCATTCGAAGCGCGGCTCCTCCGATGTTATTACAGAGTTATGTGTTCCAGTTTCCTTTGTGAGCTCCCACTTGGGTTTGCTACAATGTCGCGTTACTACCAATTAACAATTATTCTTGTAATGGCTGAGTATTGTTCGGCTTATTGTTCTCTGGAATGCTTTTTATTATGTACAATAATCGAAATTACATCGTTTTTGATTGCGAATAAAGAAATAGCTGCAAAGCTTGTACTGTTGAGACTAGATAACTGATAGACATACTTAAATATATTTTTTGTATACGAAGGAAGATTTTGCTTGTAAAAAAATTAACAGCAAAATGGATGCAATATCCGTGCATATAATAAGGAAAATAACACTTTCTACTACAACTAATATTCTCTACTATTCCTTCATGGGTAGTGATCACAGATTGAGAGTAAAAGGAATAGAGAGTGCACCTGTATTCGCGCGTACACTTGTGCACTATAATATCTCCTGCGCAGCTGGCTAGTCTCTGTTGAGATTGGCCACCATGGCCGAAATCGGTCAGGGGAGCTATTATTACTACTTTCATCGTAAAGCCAAAGCCAATTACATTCATTTACCTTCCTTATTTCAATTGTCAAGTCGGAGTGCTTTCATACAATTAAAGTGGATAGAAATAGCATTTAGTACAGAGTGGCGGAAAAATTATTGTTTCATACGGTTCTCTTCGCGTGCTGTCCTTGGGTTGCTATGGTCTGGAAATTTCTAGACGTTTTTATAGGTGTTGAGGATATTAATATAGTTTATGGATATGTAATTATTAGATCTATATTCGTTGGGATTTTTTAATTTTTATATGCAGGTGAGGTGCTGTTCTTCTATTAAAATAAATTAGAAAAAAAAAGTCTTAGGTATCAATTTAATGCTTAGAACGAAATACAACTTTTTGTGTGTATATAACACACAAATTTAATTTCATCATTGAACATAATAAAAAAATAAACATTTAAACATAGTCTTTGTAACTAAGAATTAAAAACATGTACTATAATATATTTTTGGAAAAAATTATACTTAGTACAGAACAAGCACCATAAATGCTAGCTTGGAGGATACCGTTATAACAAGGAAGCTTATAGTAATAAATCTACTCGTTTGCTGGTGAAATCCAACTTATTCGAATATATTCTTAAACTATATACATTGCTTAAATATCATAAGCGCGATGTAGAATCCTCTTGTTAAAACAATACAACCAACATTCGATATTAAAACTTTATAAATATAACCACAGATTAGGGAATAAAAGGCAGGTGGAGTGTGCCCAAGACTCGAGTGACGCTAACTTCTCTCTACATAGAACATACGTTTTTAAGTAAAATAACGAAGCCCTCGTGACATATTACGTCAAACTTGACAAACGTTTTTGTATTTACTTTTGAATTTTGTATTTGCTTTTCGGTGTCGCTTAAGTCTTCAGTGTAATCCATCTGCCTTTTATTCTCTGATCTGTGAACGAAACTATGAAAATGAAACATAGAATCTCATACAAATTTCGACTTAGGAACTTATAAAAATACTAATAGCAATTTAAATGTAAGCGAAATATCGATACGTTCAAACAATAAATGAAAAAACTCTTTATTTAAACTGAAACCGAACTACAAGCAAAGTGGATTACAGCTAAAACTGTCGCATATTTATAACGACATATTAAAAACGATGCGTTTTCATATAAAAATATCCAGGAATGCAAAATAACTCGCGCAATGATTGTTTTTATTGACACGTTATTTTTATATCTACATGGTATAAATAAAACAAAGTCGTTTTCTCTGTGTCTATGTCCCTTTGTATGCTTAAATCTTTTAAATTACGCAACCGATTTTGATGCGGTTTTTTTTAATAGACAGGGTGATTCAAGAGGAATATTTAAGTGTATGATAACAGCCATTAAATAGTAGAGAAATACTGTTATTTTTGAAGTTTCTCATGTGATGTCGTTAATTATCAATTTTTATCCGCTTACATTGCAAACGCAGACTAAACGTACTATTATTTATATACAACTTTCACAGTTTTTCTGTAGTGTTTTTAGTATCAGCATTGTGAGATTTTGGTGAAACCTATTTCGATAGAAAATTATAAAAAAAAACACTATAGACATGCGCATATATCAGCGATTCTGCGAAGGTAATTTTTTTAAACTTTTGTCTCTAAAAAATACAGAAATTAGTAGCCCACGCGTGCGAAGCCGCGGGCGGAAAGCTAGTATAATATAAAGAAATGTCTTGAGAACAAAAATAAGCGAAACCGCGAGGGGTAACGAATATAGGGGGAGGGGTAAAATATGCGATTTTAATATGAATATAGCCGAGTGTGGTATCAAATGAAAGGTCTTGATTTAGAAATTATAACGCGATGTCTAGTTCGGGGCGAACCACCTGTACATAACGTTATAACTGTCTTGCAATAAAAAAAACGTTCTATGATTTTTTTATTGACACGTTCATTATAACTGAAACCACCCTCAATACAAACAAAAGTGGATTACAACTAAAACTGTATATTTATGACATTAAAAACGACACGTTTTCATATGAAAATATCCAGTCATGTAAAAATAACTAGATATGAGAGTTGTTTCATTGACACCGTTGTTTTATTTACGTGTACGAGTATGTTATTGGGATGTTTCTGACATGGAATTTTTTCGTACACATTTTGTAGAGAAAGGAAGTAAAGGAAATCTATCTTTACAATAATAATACAAAGAATACAAACATTTTTTCCGGTGTGGCGTGTGGTAAGAATAAATGTGTCGCCACCCCATTTCTACGTAAGTGGGTGTCGTAAGAGGCGACTGAGGGTAATTCTGCTGCATTATATCTTCTGCAGTAAAAGAGTGGGAGCCGAAAGATATTGGGCCAAGCTCGCACCGGAGTAATTACCTCCCCCAGCAGAAAATCGACGTGAAGCAGTATTGCACTGTGTTTCGTACGGTAAATCTCCTTTATATTTAATTTAAGAAGAAAGAATTTAAGGAGATTTGTAAAAGAGATATGTGGTAACATACACAAAAACATAATGTCACATTGAGAACCTCCTTCTTTTTTTGAAAGTCTATTAAAAAAGGTCTTAACCTAGCAATGGGACTTATACGGCATTAAATAATATGACTTTTTCATTTTTCATCATTTTTAAATACTATTACAGTACCACAACAGTTTTCTTTAAATCCCGTAGCAATTTGTTTTCAACAAAATTATGTTTTAAAATGTGTCCCAGGAAACAGGTCATACAAAAATTGTTCATACATATTATTTATGTAAGCGTATAAAGTGTCAAGTTTTGTGTTCCAGTCTTACATAGCGCGTTAAAAGGAAACCATTTGCAAAGCATTCATAATTATTCTATGGACTGCGTGTAAGC